>APFE030503965.1:0-15790 GCA_000404065.3 Pinus taeda
AATAATAAAATTATTATTAAGGAAAATATGTCCTATTTCTTTACACTAGCAATAGTGTATCATATTCTAGTATGGAGCTTTATATATATGACAAATAAAGAGGGGGAGCATATGTCATATTCAAAGTTTTGTTATTGATACAACAATGGGGTATATGAAAGTTATTATTGTTAACTCATTTAAAATTATGATGAATAAAATGTTTGATGACACAACTACAAAGAACAATGGGTTGGTTCATGTTTTGTTTAGAATTAGACCATAAAATTAAGTTTTGAATAAGAGAAATGGTTACATGTAGTGACTTTGAGCAACTAGTATGGGATAGAGAAACTAATCCTTATACCTATGAAAAATGGAAGAAATTAATAGATAATGAACATGAGCATTATAAAGATATTTCATAAACTTGTGATTTTGTTCAAATAGGACCTCTACCTCTCTTAAGCTACTACATTAGTTATTTTATGGTATATTTGTAAACATTCATACATTAATACTTCTATTAATAACAAATAATGATGAAATGGTGTAGATTTAATCACCTTGTTATCTCCTTTATATCAATGGGCTCACTTTTCACTTGTAATTTTCTTAGATAGATAATTTAATGCTTATGTTTTCACTTTTATTATAGTGACCACTAATGAATGTTAATGAGAGGTTATAACTAGATGCACACAAATTTGAATTTTGTTGTTATGTCCACTTGTAAACATCTACAATCTTAACTTAATATATGATCAAGCTAAGCATGCAATATTATTCATATGTCGAACATGTTCATAACCAAATTTGTATTCCTAATTTCATGACATCACCAATTATTTTTAAATAAGATAATATAACTCTCAACTCCACAATGGTTCTCACAAATTGTTCCACTTCAATGAGTTCATGCAAACTAAAACTTTTTCATGAAAAGTCAATGCATTTAACATCACACAATATAATATTACTCATAGAGAGAGCCTTTGGAAAATTTGTGTTCCCATTAACAAGGAAAAGTTGTACATGAATAACCTCACAATCATATTGTTGTGCTCAACCACCAACATTCAAGGGATCTCCCCGATATGAAGTCCCAACAAGACCTCACACCGTTAGGAGTAGGAGTCCACGGAGTGGGTGCTGATAAGTATGATAACTTTGAGTAAGAGAAAGTGTGTGACTCTAAAGAGAGTCAAGTGTGATGCATGAAGGTTCCAAAACATGAAGGGAAAGAGGAAGTGCACAGTTGGAAGCGTGTAATAATACGAACCTTGAAAGGAACACCTGAGTAGAATGGAATCACAAGCTAAGATGCAAAAACTTCCACAAGTTAAAGTGATGAATTAATAAAACAACACACATTCAACGTGATTCATACAAATTAAAACGAAATAGTTCATAAGAATATGATTAAGCTAAATAGCATATTGTTATCAGGAAATCTACTGTCCATTCACAGATGTTAGTCCCACTAAGAAAGGTAGCTATCTTAGAAACAAACAAACTAAAGTTACTTGCATTTTCCTTTATGAGAAGTAGATGAGAGAGAAGCAAAGAGTACCAACCTGAGTCTTTCGCTTGGCTCCTTGCTTGTTTCCTCTTATGTCTAATAGATCTTTACCGCTCTTCCCTTTCTTGTCTTGCTTTAAAGAGCAGATGTAAAGTTAAAGCAGCATAATACCATCAAAGCACAAAGATCTACAATCATAAACAATATAGGACTAGATATATATTGACCACACAAATGAATATATCAACTCAGACATATAAGAATGTGGAGGAAAACTCAAATATATTTATTGATAGAAAGAGTAGAAGAGAGGATTACAACTCATTGATGTGACCTAGCGTCATTCTCCACGCATGAAAATCCTTCTTTGCCTCATGAAAAGCTTAGATCATGCAACACTATGACGTTCCACAATGAAACCAATAGCACTTCTTTACAAAATACAATATTTCAGCCTCTAGATCTCTGAGATGAGGGATCCATATATAGATATTTGCAGGTGGGTGAGTGAGCTTCTCGGGTTTTGATTAGTGTCATTTCTCTCATACTTCTCAATTCCACTTGGAGATTTCATGACCCTCAAGGTACGGTAGTGCAATTCACATGGTGTGAAAATAGGACTTCGCGTCGAACACCACGCCAAATATATGAGTCGAAGGCCATTGATGTAAACCTATCGTCAGATGTGAGAAACTTGCGATTGAGGCATGCAAGCTTCAAAGTACTGAAAGGGTTGTTGTTAGGTTGACTTGTTGGATAATGAGATGATGTCAACAACAAGTGACCCGTCATAGGAGGGCATTAATGAATCCCACATCTACGACATGGAATGGAGCAAATGGTTTTGTGGAGGTGAAAGAGATGTGATGATACAAGGTTTAGGGTGGCGGTCATGAAAGAAATAAGCATGAAGGTATTCTAGTGGATGAGACACAAGCTCAGTTGGTGAATTCTCTGAGCGAATTCTCTTGAACATATCGGTGACACTGAAATGGATTGGTAGCGCTAACCCCAAAAAAGGATGGTACGGTAGACGAATGGTAATATGACTGGTGAATGGAATAACCCAACTCGACTTGATCATGTTGATGGAGTGAAAGTGTCATGTTGAAGAGCTTCTTGCTACCAATAAAGTTTCTTCATGTTTTCTTCCCAATTTTTCCCGAGTCATTGCTGACTAGTACCTCTTTATTTTTGTCAAGCTTGAGGAGGATAACATATGCTTGTTCTATAATTTTCCCTTTGGGCAAACGTGTCACTATGTTTTAACGAGCATAGTGATAGTGAAACTCGTTCTTGTCTGCATGGACAAGTTTGTCGCTATTGGTTTTAACGAGTTTAATGACAAAGATAACTTGGTCCTTTTTCAATTTTAGAGAGTCTGAAAAGGGATGGAAAAAATACTCGAGCTATCCATTTTTTTCATGTAATCGCTTAAGTCCGAAAAAAGTATAAAACAATACAAAAGGGATGACTTTTTGATAGTCTTAAAGAGTTGAACAAGACAAGCACTTGACCTTTTTGTGTAATGATCCCTCGGGTCAAAAATTATTAAAATCTAGAAGAGGGAAAGCACTTTTGATTGTTTTAACGAGTTGGAGAGGCCAATTGCTTGGCAATCTTTTCATTTTTTATGAGTTAGATGAAAAGAGCTTAAAGGAGACTCGTTTTTTTGCGAAACGAGTGATAGTTTCGGGTAGTAGCTCGTTCGAGGTGAGGTTTGGAAATTTTCAATCACGGCAGTGTAAAGAAGATGGCTAACAAAATCACTCATCACAGTTGTTCCTCAAAAGGGGTAAACAATCAAATGGAGGCATATGATAAGCTAAAACAGAGTGGAGGTGATGGTAAGAACATGACCAAGGCTCAAAAGCTAATGACAATGCATTTGCAATGGTTATTTACGAGAGGTGGGTTCATTTTTTAATGAGCTTAAACTCTCGTGGAAGATTTTTTCATTGCTAGTTTTAATTTTTAACGAGCTTGAACTTTGCGTAAAACTACTCGTGGCTTGGTTCATTCTTTAATGAGCTTGAACCATGCGACAACACTGCTCGTGGCGGGTTTATTTTTTAATGAGCTTGAACCCTACAGTAAAACTGCTCCTAGCCTCATTCATTTTTTAGTGACCTTGAACCATGTGACAACATATGCTCGGATTCGGTTTCATGTTTCCACAAGCTTGAAATGAAAAACTATGCTGGTTATAATTTCAAATGCCCCCAACATAGTGATGCAAATCGAGATGCATGCCCCCCAAGCCTCATTGCATTCAACGAGGTGGTTGGAATGAAGGTTTACCTTCAAGATCTTTGAAAGAATCAACTTGGATTTTACGAGATCATAATCAAAGAATCGATTTGGAAAGGAAGTTGTTTGAGTTTTTAATGAGGTTGACACAGTAAAAGAACTATCCTCATAATCCACCATATTTACACTATTTGATAAAAGATAAAAAATTGAAGGATGATTAAGGTTGCTGGAAGAATCTTTTTGGTAATCTGGAAGATGGGAATGATTGTGGGAATCTTCCCATGGTGCCTCTCCTATCATCATAGACTGAATGATTCCTTCGTGTGTAGAATGTACATGTGACCAAGGATCTCAAGAGGTGTCATATTCCTTAGATCTATCTATCCAAACACTTGATGAGCGTTGATTTGGGTTTTGCCCCCATGCCAAGAAAATTGATTGCTACAATATTTCTAAAATCGCGATGATCCATTGTGTCAAAATGTTCAGGAATATTCTGAATCTTTTAGATATAGAAGATATCATATTGCAGGTTTCCACCGTGGCCACTTCTGCGAGATTACTCGGAGGTGGTAGGGCGAAAGTACCCATTAAGGCAGGGTATTTTAGGAGGCCTACTCTGACATTTTGAAGTGATTGAGAGCTTCCATGGATCATCGGAATGCTTCGTGTAACTTGTGAACTATTGGGGAGGAAGGTTTGTTGATCAACTATTGTAATTCCTCCTTGAAACGGAAATGCAATCTTTCTAAAGTGTGTTGACACAATTGTAGTCATAGCATAAAATCAGGGCCCTCCAAGTAGGATGTTCTAATCGAGGTTTCCATTAATAACTTAGACATCAATTTCTACTACCTTTCCCCCGAGTTCAACTTGCAAGTTACTTAAAATCTCATATGGGGTGTATGTTCATCCATCTAATGCTTTTAATGTAGTTCATGATTGTGAGAAGGGTGGTGAGGCCAAAGTTTTCCAGCAACTCATTGACATAATGCATGTAGATGCCCCCTCATCAATAATTGTTCGATGAATAGTTTTGTTGAGGGCTTTCACTTGAATGAGGAAAGCGAGTTGAGCTGGTAACTGAGGTTTATATCCTTTATGATTAAAGCCCACAAGATTGGAATCCATTGCGTCAATCCCACCTATTGCTGATAATAGAGCCTGCTTTTGGGAGGGATAATTTTATAGTACCTCAAGTGTCGACATAGAGGACGACGATTGGGCCAGGTCCTCTACTATATTATAATTCTGTGCTGCTTTGGCATGAGGATTAAATGTCGATTTGTGTACTACTCCCTTTGGCGGCTTTATCGTTAGCTCAGGAATGATGGGTGGCACAACTCGGGTCGAAGTTGTTGTTGAACTACTAGGTTGATCAGTAGCCTTGTTGTTCGACAGCTGTGGATTCTCGTAATCTTTATTCCTTGTTGATATCAAAGCATCATTTTGCTATTTTGAAATGGACAACATAGCCACTTGGGATGGGGAAGCATTGTCACTAGAAACCAGATTGGTTCTAAGGTTCGGAAATGGATCAGTCAATACCGCTGAGGTTTTTGAACTCTTAAAGAGTTTCTTAACTTCAGCTTTATGTGGAAAATCTCTCATGCAATGATCCTCATCGCTTATCTAACACCCAGAAGGGGGTTTCCTTCACCTAGAAGGGTTTGCAAATTTTTTTTTTATGTGACGACTCATCCTATTTCTTCTTTTTCCCTTTCTTTTTCTTCTTGCCTCCTCGTTGCTTCAATTCTTTGCCTTTGTTAGTCGACACAACATTAACCTCCGAGGTGAGAATTTCCTCATTTGCGCTTTGACTAGAAACTGTACGGGCTTTCTTTGATGTAGCTTTTATGGTTATGCATGCTAGTCGTACTTATCACAGCATCACTTGCATGAGAGTCTTTGTTTGATTTAGGAGGAGGAACGAAAAAATCCAGTCTAGGAGCATCAAGGATTTTGTCGTAGAGTGTGCGTGACTGAGTATAGATCAAGTCTACATATTTCACATGAGCAATGACTTGCTCTTCAGTGAAGGCCCCTCCCTTTGGCAGATCTTCTATAATCGAAGGCAATAATGACTTAATAAACCATTCAACTAGCATCTGATCAGGAACATACGTTTTTACCATTCTACAATGACGTCGCCACTCGTGAATATGATCAGATATGTGAGTGGCCATCATTTGCTTGAAATTGGTAAGAAGCTCTATTCCTGTTTCATACCTTATTGGTAACTAAAAATAGGTTAAAACGGTTGTGGAAAGGGCACTGAAGTTATCGAATGAAGCTCTAGGCAATTCAATATACCATTCTGCTGCCGAACCAGTTAACGTTTGACGAATCTTCACCTAGATTTCCATTAAATTTAGAAATATCTGATGGAAGTTAATGAGGAATCGTAGGCCACCAAGGGGCATAAAAAATTAGATCGTTTTTTAGCCAATCTAGATTGAGTAACTCTAAAGTCGCCACAAAGGGAAACTGTTGTTTCAGGTTTAGCGAAGCATACCCGGGATAAGATGGGATCGCCTAAGCAGTGGATATTTGCATACGAGCATAATGTATCTCATGGTGATAAATTTGGTAAGGTTGATGGGTATAACCATTATGATATGATTAATGTTGACCGTTTTGAATAAACAGCTACCCATTACCCACAAATCTTTGTTGCTCAGGTCCCTCATAAGCTTGTTGCAATTGCAGTTGTTGATAATGTGCTAGCCATGGTTGTAAAATTGTTTGTTGTTGTACAATACTTGCTATCTGACCAAGATGAGGGGTGATAGTACCCGTTTGTGCTGTGGAGACAAGAGGCTATTGTATTATGACCTGAGAAACTTGAGGTTGGCATACAATAGGCAACGCTTGTACTTGCGACACCGTCACAATAGCTAGGGTAGTGTGGATATTCGACACATGTAGACTTGGTTGCATTGAGTGTAAAACTCTTGGTTTTTGAGGCAGTATTGGCACCCAACCACTGGATGTAATTTGGGCATGACCTGAATTATATTGTGAACTCTCATATGTTCATTCTCTCGGAGTGAAAAATGAAAGGGCATATTGCCCCCCATATGGCAACAATCGAGTGTTCAAAGGTAAGATTAGGCTTTGGAGATTGGATTGCCCAAATTGACACTGTTGTGAAGGATCAATTTGCTGAGACTGAACATAAGAGATTCTAGATATTATTTTGGACGAACAAACAGGAAGAGACCATAATGTCGAAACAGTCCCTCAGTGGACTCCATCTAGTGGTTGAGAGATAGTTGGGATAGATGTTACACCAACAAACATTATTGGAGTAGCAACAGGAGGTTTTGCTACTACTGCATCAGATGACACAGTCCTAGATGTCAACGGTTGTTCAAACATATCGAGTCTATCCAAAAGATTTCCTAGTGATTCTATAGGAAATTGCAATAAAGGGAGACCAACTTCTGACGAAGAAGGATATAAGGTGATCCCAGTTCCAAAATGCAATGGAGTAGTGGCTGGAAGATCCTCCACAATCTCTTCAATAGCAACCAATCTAGGTGGGAGAGGAAGATCGTCAGGTCCGTAAAATACTTCTGGTGCTGAAGAAGGTGTAGACTCTGCAGCGACAGATGTGGGGGGGGGGGGGGTGACACCTTCCAAATCATCCCTAGATGGAGTGAGTTCAGTAATAGAAGTGTTCACCACTACACTAGGATCATTTTTAATGTCCTCTTGTTACTGCGAAACTTCTTCTATAGAGGAAGGAATACTATAAATGGTTAGAGTAACTAGAGTCTCTAAGGATGTTGGAACACAAGTTCCAAGCAAACCAGGGGACTTTGATCCAGTCAAACGAGTTCACTTGGTCTGGAATGGTTTCGTTTCTAGAGTCAAAGACGGTTGACTCGTTAGTCTCCGCGAATGACAGGGTTTCGATTTACTTTCGTCCATGATTGCAGATTACTTGATCAACTAAAAATAAAGGGGAAAATGTGATTCTGAATTAAATGAATTTTAGACGCTTTGACACAAATTTCTTTGTTTAGAGATTTTTCGGCGTAATCACATAGATATTCTTTTGTCGACGCGTTTTGAACCAACAAGTGTGGTTCATCGTTAGGACAAGTTGAAGAACCAATCAAGTTTAGCTTGTTAAATAGTATGTGCAGAAATTCCAACGGCTATATTGCCAACGGCTAACTTTGACCTAATGACCCGAGTCAAACCAATAATAACTAGGGTATATTTAATTATTATTATTATTCTCAGAACTTAGTTAAATTTGGTAAATCATATAATAAAAGAACTAAATAAATGTGTATAAATAACCAAAACCTAGCTAATTCAAATTTAAAATAATATCATTGGTATATCATAATAATATTTTTAATTTATCATTAGAAACTAAATTAATAAATTCTATATTTAATATAATAATTTATATAGATTTTAATAATTTATCATTCCAACAAATTAGGTAAATAAAAGTATTCAATTGTTAACCTAATTAAATTAATAAATGTATAACTATATCCCAAAACCTAACTAATTCAAATTAAAATATTATCATTGGTACAAAGAATATTTATTTAGTAATATTTTTATTTATCCTTTTAATCTAAGGTCATTTGAAATTAAATTAATACAAATTTTCCAATTAATTTAATAATTTATATCTATTAAATAATCCAAATTTATTTAATAATTTATTATCCTACCAATATTATTACCAAATACTTATTCAAATAAATTAGATTACTCTTATTTATGGAAACATGTTAAATAAGGTAAATTTATAATTAAAGTATTTATTTGTTAATGTAATTGCTTATAAATGCATATACATAAAAACGACTAACTTAAATTAATATTATAGGTACATTATATATTTATTTAATGATAATTTTATTTAAATCTAATGGTCCATTCTAAACTTAAATTAATAAATAATATCTTCTATCAAGATGTAATTTTGTAATAATTTAAGTAATCTATATTAATAAGATCTATATTATTAAAATAATAAAATATTATTCAAATAAGATAATCAAAACTAACCAGTTATTAGGAGATATTACATATAGAGGTTTGGGTAAAGATATTAATATAATGTTTTGGGCTCATGATCATTATTATAATTATAAATGAATAGTAGAAATTAAATATACATATATGAAAGGAAAACCAAAAAAAATAAATTAATAATTATAATAACTCTGTTTAATTGTAACCTAATAATAGCCTAAAGGAAATAAGGTTAATACCCTTAATACCAACGCATAATAATAAGACTAAACCATACTCATACTATAGGGATTAAAA
Source organism: Pinus taeda (assembly GCA_000404065.3). Classification (NCBI taxonomy): domain Eukaryota; kingdom Viridiplantae; phylum Streptophyta; class Pinopsida; order Pinales; family Pinaceae; genus Pinus; species Pinus taeda. The sequence goes on from APFE030503965.1 coordinate 9,062, forward strand.
GGGAAAAAACAGGAAAAGGGACCAACCACCGAAAACAACTCTTAAGGAGAGGGAAGAACCCTAAGACCTGAGGAGGTTAGGAAGACAGGGTCGGGACCCAGCAACTACTAATCTTCCAGCCATCATCCCTATTGAGATTATTCGGCCTTTTCTCAATCTCCAGGGCCTCTCTAAATTTGCGATGGTGAAACTGCGCAACCCTAGCAATGACTTGAGCATCCTCAATACAGACATGATGCATCGTCTTCCTGGCATGTTCAGCCAGGGCAGAGGACTTGGTCCTACCATGCCTTAGGTCAGCTGAATGCTCACTAATCCTTTGATTAATCGAGCGACCCGTCTCACCAATATATGGTGTCCCACAGGAACACGGAATGATATAGACGCCCTTCATGTCTTTCGGGTCAATCGGACCTTTTACAGACCTAAAGGAGCCACGGATATTATTGAGAGGTCTAAAAGTCGTGGGCACATTGTACTTCATCAGAATCCTCGCAATCCTATCAGTGGTCCCTTCGATGTAAGGCAGGTTTACACCCAGGGTACGATCTTTAGGATCTCTTCGGGTTGACGGCTCCTTGGCCTTGAGGAAGGATTTTTGACCCAGGTGTCTACTATAACCATTCCTCACGAAGACATCTAGAAGATGAGCCTTCTCCGTTTCCAAGCTCTCTTCATCGGAAATTCTGACAGCACGGGTGGCAAGCGTGCTTAGAACCCCTAACTTCTGAGCGGGGAAATGATGGGATGAAGCATGCAAATATTGCTCAGTGTGTGTCTTCTTTCTAAACACCCGATGAGAAAAGGAACCATCCACCTTCTTAGAGATGAGAACATCCAAGAACGGAAGACAACCCTTGTCTTCTTTTTCCATTGTCAATTTTATGGCGGCGGACTGGTCATTGAGATGATTAAAGAATCGTTCCAACTCATCAGGACCATGCGACCAGACAACACCAGTGTCTAATCTAATTTATTTGACTAAGTATTTGTTAATAATATTGGTGGAATAATAAATTATTAAATAAATTTGGATTATTTAATAAATAAAAATTATTAAATTAATTGAAAATTTTGTATTAATTTAATTTCAAATGACCATTAGATTAAAAGGATAAATAAAAAATATTACTAAATAAATATTCTTTGTACCAATGATAATATTTTAATTTGAATTAGTTCGGTTTTGGATATAGTTATACATTTATTAATTTAATTAGGTTAACAATTGAATACTTTTATTTACCTAATTTATTGGAATGATAAATTATTAAAGAAATTTATTTTATTTAATAAATATAAATTATTGTATTAAATATAAAATTTATTAATTTAGTTTCAAATGATAAGTTAAAATATTATTATGATATAGTATTTTAATTTAAATTAGCTATATTTTGGTGATTTATACACATTTATTTTGTTCTTTTATTATATTATTTACCTAATTTAACTAATTTTCTGAGAATAATAATAATAATTAAAATATAACAAGGTTAATTATTGGTTTGATCGGGACATTAGGTCAAAATTAGCCGTTGGCAATATAGCCGTTGGAAACTCTGCACATACTATTTAACAAGCTAAGCTGGATTGGTTCTTCAACTTGTCCTGACAATGAACCACACTTGCTGGTTCGAAACGCGTTGACAAAAGATTATCTATGTGATTACGCATAAAACTCTCTAAACCATTTGAAGTATGTCAAGTAAAACAAATGCTTTGAGGGTGCACCTTCTTACCTTGCCATTAAATATATCCATCTTGAAATACAAGGATCCTTGGGATCATTATAGTCAATTTGATGTGTCATGTTAGGAACTCGCTCCAAAATAAAGCCACTAAGTTGCTACCATACCCAGATTGTTTCAATCATCCTCTTTTGCATTAATTTGGATGCTTTATTTATGTTTTCTAGTATACCCTCACACCAATTGAAAAGAGTAGGCTCTAGAAATTTGATTTCCAAGTACATATGAGATTTGGTAGCTAGATGTGGTGTGTCTTACCTAACAACAGAGGTGACAGTGAGGACAATGATCTTTAGTATCAATTCTAGTGTGTATCAAATAAGCACTTTGTTGTGAAGGAAAATCCCCTCTGCGGATAGAGGCGATCCTTCTAGCTAAATGAGTGGGTATAACAACAAACCAAACAATCTAATAGTCACTTTCCTAGCTTATAATTGACAAATGCAATAAGAAAGAGGAACCTACCTCATTCTGATGCTAATCGCTCATTCTTTAGAGATGTCTTTGAATCTTTCACTACAGGCCTTTCTCCTAATTCGCTCTTCACGTCTAGAAACCTGCAAGGAAGATCAAAGTACTATACAAGACACAAGAGCATATATAACATGTATCAAGCATAAAATAATTAATAGATAAGGGAACATTAAGTTAATCACATAAATATTTATACAATTATGGAAAATGAACATCAGATGTATATATTAAGAAACTAAAAAGGGAAGCATACAACCTCTACCTTAATGTTGAGGTCTTCCTTTGGGTGGATGTCCAAGTTGAAGTAAAGACTCTTCAAATACTCATCCAAGCTAGAATGGGAAGCATGTAAGAATAATCTCAGCATAGGCATACAGTAATCAATGACCAACCATTTGGGAATGGAAGGGGGTGAATTTATAGGAAGGGAGAGGTAGTTAGGGATCCACAAAAGAGGAAGCAAGGTCCACATATAAAGGGGAAATCCCATGATGATAAGATCAATAGGCTCAAGTGAGAGAGCTTGACCATATAAAAAAAACAATATCCATCTTGTTTTTCCTGAAGGTTCTAGTAAGTGAAGCTTCTCCTCTAGATTGGGAAAGCCTACCAGAATGATTTCAGGGCATCTTTCCTTTGATTCTTTAGGGAGGTTTTTGGTCTGTATATCATGATGGATATTCTTTATGGTAGTAAATGTTTTGGCACTCTCGGATATGGCATGGGAAGTGAACAGGAGACATGAAAAAATACTATGTAATATATGCCCCCTAAAGCATGAATGAAGAACAAGGAGTCATGGCTAAGGTGAATTACAAGTCAGTGCAAGGACGAGGACAAAACTGTCAAGAGACCTACAAATAAAGCATATACATATACATATCTGAAATCTTTGATGCTCATGCATAATAATATAGGAATAGACATCTAATAATACATGAATCTGTGGTATGGATGCATCCATCCATATAAAAGGGATCATGTGAAAATATCCTTGGTATGGTTGCAACCATTCGAATAGAAAGGATCATGAATATGGACCCATGGTATGGTTGCAGCCATCCATCCAAAAGAAACATGTATAAAATCTTGAATGACTCATAACTCCACAAAACCTAGATTCTATCATACAAAATCCAAGGTCTTCCGCTCAGTCTCAACCAGATCAATGTACAAATTGTAACATGTGAATAGATGTGTCGAAGTCGAACATGATAGAAAACAATCAGATTACCGGTCAATGATGTAAACCATCAACAGGAAAGAGATAAACCACTAGTAATGACAATGTGTCTCACGGTACAATTAGCATAATCCATGAATCTGAATAATAGAACTGAATTCAAACACCCATGAAATCATTCGATCGAAGGTCAATGATGTAAACATGTTGTCCAATGCAAAGAACTTCCCATTGAGGCATGCAAGCTCTAAGCTACTATAAGGGAGTTTCTAGATCATCTTCCAGTATAATGAGCTAAAGTCGATGAGAAGTGATCTAACGAAGGAGGTCCATAATGAATCCCACATCATTGACACAAAACAAAGGATGTAATAGAGTAAATATGTATGATTAAGGATTGTAGCACAAAGTCAGATAGTGTATAGGTGGTAGAGAACTGCAAATAGAAATTCTCTTGAACATATAAGCAACACAACTCTAGAGTTTGGTAGCATTTGACATAACATAGGATCAGAGGTCATGGTTATGGAATGGTATGATCAGATGAGAGGAAAAATGGATTTCCCAAACCCAGGAAGGCAAGTGACGAAGTGAGAATATCTCGAACCCGACATGAATAACAGATGAGAATCATGTTCAAGAGCAACATGCTCCCTTTACAAGAAACAAAATATGGACACTTTCACTTTTTTCCCCACCATTTCTGGCGAGTACCCCATATATTTTTAATCACAATATTGAATGGGATAGCATATGCTTTCCATATAAGTTCACCCTTCAGATGAATCCATCCTAGTAAGTCTTACAAGCCAAAGGAAGGAGGAACTCGGTCTCATCATGGTGACAAGTCCTACATCAGTTAAGTTTTATGAGTTCGACAGAGGTGAAACTCAGCATCATTTTCATGTTTAGAGAGTTTAAAAAAGAAGTGAAAAATGTATACTTAGTAGACGTCATTTCATTTACTTTTACGAGTTTGAAATGACAAGTACTAAGAAATATTTTCATTTTTCGAGAGTCAAAAAAGAGCTTAAAGATGACTCCACCTGAAAGAACAAGTGGTATATAAGGATAGCAACTAGTTCTGGTCATGATGCAAATTCTCAAAACATTTAAAGGTCAAGAGGTTGGCTAATAAGACCACACATCATATATTTTCCTCAAGCAAGGGTAAAACAACCAATTGAAAGCGTATGATTGGCCAAAGAGATGGTGACAATGGAATGAAACAACCAAGGCTCATTTGGAAAAAATCGGCTGATAAAAATGGCAATCACGAGATGTAATGTAGGAATGGTTTCATTTTTACACAAGCTTGAAACATGGGAAACTATGCTTGAGGATACTTGAAGATGGTTTCATTTTCTTCAGAAGCTTGAAACATGAGACAAAAGTATGCTTGGATTTGGTTTCATTTTTAAACAAGCTTGAAACAAAAATAAACTATGCTTGAGATGTGTTTACATGCCCCCATCATAATGACTCAATTTGAGGTACACACCCTCCAAGTTTAATTTCATTCACCTAAGTAGACTCCTCATTACTAACAGTTGGGTGGAATGAAGGTTCACTTATGAGATCAAGTGAAAGTCGATTAGGATTTTACGAGATCTAATAAAAGACTCAGATAGAAGGGGATTTGTTTCATTTTTTAATGAGCTTGAGACAGGAAAATAACCATGCTCATGACATCTTGTTTTATTTTTTTAATGATCTTGACACAGGAAAAGAACCATGCTCATGGATACCTATTTCATTTTTTAACGAGGTTGACCTAGTAAAATAACTATCCTCATGGGATCTATTTCATTTTTTACCGAGGTTGACATAGTAAAATAACTATCCTCATGGGGACCTATTTAATTTTTTAACGAGGTTGAAATAGTAAAAGAACTATCCTCATGCCCCTTGTTTCATTTTTTAACGATATTAACATGAGAAAAGGAACTCTACTCCACACCGTTGATCAATGACCAAAAGAGGCCATGGCTTCCAAGAGGTTCTCATCAGATGGGAGAACAAGACTCTGGAAGGAATACATATCTAGGGATCCAAATGAAAAATCGGGCTCCAATGCATCTAGTACATGATGTACTACATCACCTACTAAATCATCAATAGATGTGGGCATGGAACAGGTAGCCACATAATTAACCTTTGGCGGGGGTGATATTGCTTACACATAAGACCAATTTAGGGATGATGGTTGATTGGGGGTTGATTTAGGACCAATTAATGTAAGTTGATCAATGATCATAATGCTTCATTCATGTGGGAAACACATCACTTGGAAGAGGGAAGAAAAAAGTTCTCCCATGACATAAACATAGTCATGATCAAGGAGTATATTAAAATCTAAAGTTCCTTGGACAACCATCACGTGTATATAGATAGTCTTTTGTCCCAAAGTAATAGGTAACTTAGGAAGTATCCCTAATGGTTGATTGGTTCCTCTATTAAAATCTAACATATTCTGGGTGATGGGGACAAGTTTAGGATAGCCTCAAGATTTTGAAGCAATTGAGGACATGATGCTAACAAATGCACCCTTGTCTATGATTATTCTAGGTACGGCCATATGGTAATCATGTATTGTAATCTGGAAAGGTACATGAGACGGAAGATGATATCCTGCCAGTCGAATCCAATCAAAATAAGTGACTAAACTACTTAGAGGGGGTGTCATAGGAACAAGAGAGCTTCCCCCTTGCTCTATGGGAATAGGAGAACTGATCTCATGCACCCCAGGAAGAAGAGGATTTCCTTCCAGTTCATTTGAAAATGAAGACACTAGAAGAACCTGAGAGGTATGGTGTTCACTCTTTACTAGGAAGGTACAGTTAACTGAAGGTGAAGCCAAGTCTACCGTTTTATCAACCTGTTATCACAAAATCAAGCACTGAAGGGCTGCTGATCAGGTAGACTCTATGTAACTGTTTCAGACCAATCTTTTGACTAAGGATTAGCCTCCCTAGCCTGAGAGGGCTCTCTCAAAAAAAAGTTATTGATTTTGATTGTTGATAAGAGGGCTAACTCTTGTAAAGTACATTTAATAAACATGTTGGCTAGATAGACATTACAAAGACTTCCATTGGGCTTATGGAGTTGATCATATTTAGTAAGCTATAACACTGCTCATGCATAGAAGTCAGGGCATGTAATGTTTAAATACTCAAAACAACATCTCATAGAAACCTCAACTTACAAATACACACAGGAAATCAGAGCAGCATAAGTGAATTTTGAGTGATTGTGTATTCATACAACTATAAAAACATTAAACATAAAGCAAAACCACATATCTTGAGCATTTGAAACACT
>APFE030503971.1:0-19381 GCA_000404065.3 Pinus taeda
AAAAATCATCGAGAGTCAGTGGCATTTCCTACAACTTAATTAGTCAAATAATTGTCATGTACAACAAGTAATTCTCCCCTAGTCTTCATGAAGCCACTTTTATTTGCCAATGAATTCTGATTATATGTAAGACTTTGTTTAGGTGATCTCGGTTAATGAATAATTGGAACAAAAATAACCTATCCACTCTTCTCGAGTGCACGTTTGATCTAGGCCATCTTAATCAACAACTTTACCCTATTCTTATAGTATGTTTCTCAAATTTAAGAGAAAATGGAGCATTATTAACTAACAAGGCATGAGAAGTTGTTAAACCATGAATATCACCCTTCTCACAATCAAAAGGGATACCAACAAATGTTTCATTTTTCAAACAAATGGATATGAGGGCTTCACCAAAAACAAAAATTGGGATTTAGCCCAAAACCATTACATTTCTTCAGAGTTGCCAATATCATTTGTGGGTTTGAGATTATGCATGGTGACTCAAGTAAAACCCACAAGAGAGATCTCAATAGTACAAACATTTTAATCCCTTTCCATATAAATATTTTCCAAAAAACTCTCAGGATTTATATGTATTTACATTCCATCATTGCTTATCATTTTGACTTTGATTGATTTCTCATTTTCCCTAGCGAGATGTTTTTTCCCTTTTTCCCAACTTGGATCCAACTTGTGTTTTTTGATGGATTCTTGAAGTTTCTCTTCTGAGAGTGGTCTTGATTTTCTTTATCACTTTATCCATATGCTCAATCAACCCAAAAAATTGTGTTTCTGATCTTGTTTCATGTGATCTCAATGGGGGATCCAGAATTCGTGAGGGTTTACTAGACTTGGTCCTCCGTTGTTTCTAAATTTTATGGATCGTCTTTGTCATGCAATTCTTCCTAGTTGTATTTTACTTTCTTTGATAAATATTCTTTGTCTTCTTCTTGACTTTATTTTACTTCCTTCATGTCTTGGGTCTCTTCTTCCTTATCCAAGAAATAATATTTCTTCTGAGCACCTTCCCACCATTTGGGCCTCCAACTACTTTTCTCCACTCTATTATTCTAGATCCCCTTGGGACAATTCTTGACTACATGCCATATTTCATAACATGCTCGACATCAAAATGAAATTTTTTTGTAATCAAGCTTATGAACCCATACATAATTTGGTGACACTAGGTTGATCTTGACAAGAAAACCCTTATTGAAATCCATCTCTACACATATTCGAGCATAAGTGGTTTTAGGAAAATGCTCAAATTATGGGTTACAACTATGATATTTTCCTATTGCATTTCCACTAGCTAATGTAGATAAATTCCAAAGATGCATTGGAAGGTTCGCAAAGCCTTTCCCAAACTAGACTTGAGGAAATTGTCACCATAATAGGATCAAAATAAGGGGACCAAGGCTACAAGAAGAGACCAGCACTCCCCCAGAACCAGGGCTCAGAATCCCAGATGATCTACTTAGCCTCATGATTAGTGAATAAGACAACAAAAACCTTGATCTAGGGGGGAAATATTTAGATCTTGAGATATAAAGGGTTTCCAAGAATCAGCCATCCACTTATGGAGATCAGTGAACTGTAGCCAAAACCCATTAAATCTACAGACCAAACTGATGAGCTCCAGTATTGAAACAATGATGTTGCAACTCCTAGGGTGACAAACTTTACTTTATCAACCCGAGGTTCGTACAAACTTGGAGGTGACAGTGCTATATGCACAAGAAATGCAACAGTCTACTCTTGTCACTTCTCAAATGAGGCAATAGACCACTAGGGTTTTTCAAACTAGTCTTCTATTAAATAGAAGGAGGTTGACTACTGACAATGAATGTAAAGTTATCTTTAATGCAAAAATTAAATGCTTTCCTATGTTAAGGAAATCAAAGTGATGAATAGAAAGTGCTATGAAAATGACATAAATCACCTAGCTAGGAATTAACACACATTACTTACAAAAGTGACCTAATTTAACCTTGCATTCTATCATCTAGTTATCTAGACTAAGTAGGCATGGAAATGATCCTAATATTATTAAGGCTGATGTATGCATACATTAGCTAAATTTTGCAGAAAAGAGTCTTTTGGTTTTTCAATTTAGAAATGTAAATGTTAAACTAATAAAGTTGATCTTTTACAGGGGAGAAAGGTATGGGAAAACTGGTCAAAATGGCATTGATGGGTATCAAGGTCAAGTGGAAGGCCTACCCTAGACTTTGATCATTATTTATTCCCAAAATAATCTAAAACATGTTTCTACAGGGTTTCCTATAGTTGCTACATGATTTCCTATAGTTACTACAGGATGTCCTAGTTCACTACAGGAAAGTTAGTTGAAAGTTGTAGGAAGGTAGGGAAAGTGAAAGGAAGTGTTGGAAAGGTATATGATGGTGGAATAAGGTATGTGTAAGGTGCACACTACCCAAGGATCAACCAAACTCTTCAGGATGGTTGGATTTGCTCAAGGTGGTTGTCCATGGTGGCTACAAAACAGAATTCTGAATTGATGGTTGGTAGGGTTTGGCGAGAGGTGGAGAAGACTTAGATGAGGTTGGTGGAATGATTTCTCCCTACAGATTAGCAACTCCTGCAACAACACATATTCATTTCTTCATTTATGCACAACTTTATGTAAATTTGGAAAGGGTGAGTTGAATTTGAGAAATTGATTTATTGATGGCTAGTGGATCAAATCTATGGAATGGAATGATTTATAATCTACAACAAAATTAAGAAACCAAAATGGAAATTGCAAGTGCTTCTAAGAAATCATGAACAAGGACCTACTCAAAAAAAAACGCTAAGCAATGTAACAACCAAAAGATATCTTTGTTTTTGGGGTTGTGAGAATGGGGCCCTCAAACCATGAACCCATGAGGGAGATGAAGATGAAGCCATTGTGAAAATATTTTCTGAATTCTTTTCTTTCACTACTGTCACGCTGATCTTCTTATCCAACTAATGGAAGCAAAACTAACCAAACATTCAAAGACTTACAAATTAAACAAAACATAAATAATTTCAGCAACTAATCTATGATTCTAATCTAAGGATACATGCACAATAATAATAGGAACCTCTGTTGTTAGTGTTGGGCCCTAACCTAAGAGCTTTAGCCCTCTAAGTCAAATCAGTGTTGGATCAAAGAAAACCCTTTCATTGTTACCAAAATTTCAAAAATAACATGAGAATAATAGTCACAATATCTCAAGATCAAAACTTCCTACTGGCTACAATAAAATGTCAAATCCTAATGAGGGCCTAGGCATTCTTATTTATACAACTGAAGCTACCAACAACTTCCTTAAAATTAGGGAGGCTTGGATCCCAAACTTAAGATTAACTTGTTTTCAACTATCACTGGTTTGGATTCCAATGAACTCAGTGGACTTGGTTACTTGTAGCTCCTAGATGATGAGACCTTGTGGAGGAATCTTCGAGTGATTAAGGGGTTAATGAGGGAGACCCAATCTCCTAAAATCCCTCTTTCTTGTCTACTTTGAGTTATTGCACTTAAATTAGCCAAAAAATGCTCCAAATCTTGCAATAAATGCATTTTAGGCCACATGACATAACATCTCACCTTTACCCTTCTCACTAAGCAAAACATAATAAAATATGTAAATAAATGTGAGAAAAGTTGATTTTAGTTCATTGGAGAGTAGCATTAAGGCCCATATAATCTACCTATTGATGAGCCTCAACATCACCCCCTTATTAAAAGTGTTTCTCATCCTCTGAGCAACTTAGTATATGTCCATGTCTTTCATAGCACTTGTGGCCTCTCTGACATCCCAGGCCTCTATTAATGGAGTTTCCTCTTATGGATAAAACCCTACATGCTTCTCTGTTTCCTCCCACTGAATTATTTCCTCTTCCTCCTTTTGACCTTCTAGCATACCCAATAGCAAAGGTGGACTGAGTTTCAAGCCAATCCAATTGATTTTGAGTCACTGTAGCGCTTTCTTATACAACGGGGTCCTTTCTAGTGCATATATTATCCTTTTAGGGGAATGACACTCCTTGATCCTTAGGTTGATGGTAGGGTGCCCCCATCTCCTTTTGCATGCTTGCTGGCTTTCATCCCCTATAAATCTCAAGGTGTTCTCAAAATGTGTGATTTCTTGCTCTTGTGTAGCTAGGTATCTTGGTGCAAGTTGGGGATCATTGGCGATGATGTTGTGGGTGCTAATGAAAACCATTGAATTGATATGTTTTTACTCTGATGTAAAGGGATTATTTTTCTTCTCTTTCCAACACCCTCTTCACCTCCTTAGCCATGGCCTCCTCATGGCTCATCATGATGCAAGGACCATTAGTTGTAATTTCCCCAACTTTGCCTTGGGGTCCTAGACATTCAAGTATGTTAAGGCGAAGTTGTGCAAGTAGAATTCAGATATCTTGGCCTTATCCTCGAGGGTGATTTTTTCACATACCTCAATGAACTTCCTATAGTCTTAGAAAGTAATAGTCCCCCGTTGTGCTCATGTATTTTTCTGAAATTGAAGCCATTGATAATTGAGTTATAAGGCATATGATTTTGGTGGCATCCTGCACAGGAGCTCCTCCATGGAGAGGCTTGCCATGGTGGCCAACTAGCTCTCTTTTTCCTGTAATTGCCTCCTTAACCGTGTTTTTTCTACCTCTAGTTGAGATCTCATAATTCGTTCTTTGTCTCTTATCCTACTCATATGTCTTCCCATATCTAGTAGCTTCTCTTCCATATGGCCCACATACTCTACATTCTTTGATTTGGAAATTTGCACTCAACGATGTGTCTTTCCTCTCTCCTTCTCAAGCTCAAAGAAGAGAGGGATGGAAACTTTTTGTGTTATTACTCTGCCTCCCTCAATGAATCTATAATAAGAGCTCAGATTGTGATGTGGGATAGGTTCCTACAGCTCTTGGGACTCTCCCTTAGATGTCTTTGGTGAGTCTACCCCCTCCTATACTTGTGTTGTTGCTTCCTTGCCTTCCCTCTATCCTTGTTGTCCTTCCTATTTCTTTTTCTTTGTTTCCTGTAGTGCTGACAAAGTTTCCTGTAGGACTATCTGAGTTTCTTGTAGAAGTATTTTTCCTTTCTGAAATGGGGTCAAAGGTTCCTTGTGTTGCTTTTTTTATTCTGACTTGGTGACCAACCTCCTAGCATGGGTGATGGGAGACTGTGGGGAAGCTTGTTTTGATTTTCACTCTTCACCTTTTATTTCTAGGGAAACTAGATTTTCTTTCTTTTTTGGTGAGTCCACAATAATTATTGGCGTTCTAGTGGGTGTTTGTGGTTTCCCTTGTTTGATCTTAGTGCTCCTCCTTGTTTTGAAATAGAGGGGAGTCTGCCTCTATCTCTTCCCTTTTGACTTGAAAGGTGTGCTTGGGGCAGTCAAGGCAACAATTGCCTCCCTCTCAGTTGGTTCAGAAGATAACCTTAGTGATTCCTCCCTTTCCTTGGTGTGTTCCTTAGGGCTTGCTTCTTCTTTATATTCTTTCTCTTCACCTTTCTCCTCTTCTTCCTCTTCAGGTTCTTCTTTTGCCTCCTCTTCGTGTTGTTCTTCTTCCTCTTCAGGTTCTTTTTTTCCTCTTCAGGTTCTTCTTCGGCCTCCTCTTCAACATTAGAGATATTGTCCCTATCATATTCAAGGGCTTGTACTTCAATCACAACCTCTCTATCCATGTCTCTAAATGTGGACCATTGAATGGGGATTCTTATCTGCTCAAGTCATCCTCTAATATTAGCTTAACAAGTCCATGGTGTGTCAATTGTTGATGTTTTCCCTCTTAGAATTTTAGGCTCATGTCTATTATTTATTGTAGCAAGCAGTAGGTTATACTAAGTCTTCTGTCAATGGGTATCCCCTCCCCAAATATCAATTCATGGAGGAGTATAAATTGATAGCCATAGACTATACTAAGCCTCCCTTCACAAGAGATATATTTGAGAATATGATAACTCACCTCATTCCAAGGTAGGGAAGGCTTTCCCTTCTTGTCCCATTTTTTTCCTCAATTGGCTCTTCATCCCTCAAGAAGAAGTTTTTCTTTGCATAAGTGTTTGCAGCCTTATCCTCTTTCTCCATGGCATCCCTTGAAGAAGTGTAGTGATTTTGCTAATTTCTTTAGGAGTAATTGTAATTGACATTCCTCTTAACATAGTTGTAGCATTGATCCTAGCCTGAGGATTAAGTACCATGGAAAATTCTTGAGCTACATCATCATCATATCCTCTAAGAAGCTCAGATAATCCCAACCAGTTATTCCTTCAAAATATTTATACCACTGGGGGATGGAGGTGTATCTTGGATGTCTCTATGAGTTCCCTTTTTTTAAACACTCCTATCATGTTCCTTTGTTGGCTAGCTAACTGTAGGGAGTTTGGTAGGCTATCCTTATTTTTTAGGGTGACTGAGGGTGGTGGATGGCTACAATTTCTCCCTATCTCCACACAACTTCCAACTGTTCACAATTATTTTAAAACTCCCAGTCCCTCTGTAATCACTTAAAAAATCAAATTTTTCTATTCCTAGTTATCAATTCAAAGCATAGGAGATATGGGCCACCTACCTTTCACTGTGATGCTTTGGATGAGGATAATTTCTGAGTATCTTGATCCTATGCACCTCCTTTTAGCATTGCCTGTTAATTCCCACTATTTCCTATAGCTCACTGCATTTCCTGTAGTTTTGTTTCCTGTAGGGTGGTTGAAACAGGTTTGCCTTCTCAATGGATCTCCAAGGTGGTCCTAGTCCTCTCTGATCTCGAAATGAACAAATGGTGCATGAGAGTTTGTAATATTTGTTTTTATGGTCGATTCCTTGGAGTGCTATATTGTCTGGGAATGTACAAGATTTCCACTTTGGGACCATTGGCCCATACTTAGTTATCATGTAGCCTCTCATCGTAATCATCACCCACTCTCACACAACTTGACCACCTTTCCAACTCATTCTTCTTGATGTGATGTTTCCGTGTGTTAGGCTAATTAGTAGTTCACTTTTTATTTTCGAGCTAAGGGTGGCCTAGTTAATTGGCCACCTATAGCTTATAAAATCGACTTTTTCATATTCCTACACTTTTACTGTATCGTACTTAGGGAAGAATTTAGATGAGGTGCCATACCTATTCCTTCCTTCTCTTGGTTGCTGCATGATGGAGGGTGACTCTGTTGTGCTTCGTTTTGTTTAGGTAAGTGCTTTTCCTTGGTCATATTTTTGTATATTTCTACATGTTGATGTGGTTGTCCTATTTGTTGTTGTGTGCGGATGCTTGGTCTTGTTTTTGTTGTTGCTGAGCTCTAGATGGGATTCATAGTGTTTGTTGGGGTGATGAAGCTCTTTTCTTACCTTGGTGTTGAAGGAGAGTGCATGAAGAGCTTCTACTATGAGATTACGGGCTGCTACAGGGTTTCCTATAGTTAATAAAGGAAAACATGTACCTGCCTTTTTCATCATTTTTTTGTTTTTTGTTTTTCACTTGGAGGGAGAATGAGTGGTGATGTAGGAGTGGAAGGATGGAAATGGAAGATATGGAGTGGTAGGTGAGTGAGGCCATTGATGGCATGGCCCTTGGACTCTTTTTTTTTAGTGGTTTTTGATGGACACAAAAGGTAGTATGGTCATGTCTAGTGTTGGGTGAGAGGTGGTGAGGTGTATGGTCCCCTCTTTCAACCTAAAACAGGCCTGCATCATCACTTCCCAATCATAATTTCATTCCTGTAGAGTTTCAGGACATCCTGTAGTACTACAAGAAACTCTTGTAGTAATTAAAGGAAACCCTGTAGAAGTCAGAAAACTACAGAAAAACTGTTTTTGATGCCTAGAAGTGGGGATGGATGATGGAGACATGGTAGACATGGGAGATATGACGTGCATGGAGGAAGAATGGTTTTCTTTAAAAACCTGCATAAATCACATAATTTTATTAGTGGGAAGGTTTGAGGTCCCTGCGATCTCATTTTGTTTTTTGTTTTTTATCTTTTTTGAAAGACGCATAGGTTGCCTCAAAGGAGGTTTTCAACCTGTCTGCCTGCCCTAGGTACCTCAAGGGATGTTTTCACCTAGGGATATTTGTATTTTGCTTTTTTCAATGTTGGGCTACCTCAAGGAGGTTTTCAACCCAAAATTTGGCCTCATGTGCCTCATAGAGGTTTTCACCTAGTTCCCTTATTGTTTTCTCTTTTTTTTGTTTTCAAAAATAAAACAGTCATCAAGAATTTGGTGAGATGGAAGCTGAGACACTTCCAAGCACATTCACTTCCTTACTAATGGTACTGATGAACTCTTCCCTTGACAGAGGTCTTTTATAGACTTTCAATCTGTATCCATTGACCAGCAAGGGGATACCTTCTTCAACAATGGTCCTTATTTTCACAACCCCATTGTCATGGCACTTATCTATCAAATATGGGTCCAACCACCTAGTCATCAATTTTTCTTTGAAGTCCTTGAATCTGGAGTCATATAATAGAGCCAAATAACATTCTTGAAAACCTTTGTCTTTGATGTTTTTGTCATGCCAAACCTTTCTTTGTACTTGAGGCACTTTTGTGTGTAGGAGGGTCTGCATCTTAAATTCATCTAAACCATTGAGTTGTAGTAACCTCTCTTGTTGTGCCTTTGTCACATCCAAATCCAACTGTGCTAACATTCTTAAAGTGTTGTACTAAAACTCAATGGAGAGAAAATCCTTCTCCCCATAGACCAAATCATAAGGGGTGAAGCCAGTGGTTGTCTTCCAGGTTGTATTATAGGCCCAAGTGGCCTCCACTAGTCTACCCTCCTAATCTTTTCTTCTGTTTCTCACAACATTTGTGAGAATGCCTTCCAATGCTCTATTGTAACCTCTACTTATCCATTGGCCCAAGGATGATAAGAAGTTTACTTCCTGTGCTTTATCTTATGCTGACTCAACAAATTTTCAATAAGGTGTGATGTGAATTGAGTGCCCTAATTAATGACTATCTCTCTAGGGTACCCAAACTTGTAAAACACATTCTCCCTTTAGAACTCAACCACTTTCTCTTTAGTTTCTACCTTGAAAGCCTTGGTTTCAGCCCACTTTGTCAAATAATCAATGCACACAATTATGTACTTGTTCTGCCCTAATGGTGGATCAATTGTCCTAATGAAATCCATGCCCCACTTGTCAAATGGCTCAAGAGTTACTTTAGGTTGCAAAGTCATTTCATCCCTCGGAGTAGGTTTCCCCATTCTTTGGCACTAGTGTATCTTCTTGCATCTTGGTGGAGAGAGGGCCAGTAGTAGCCAACTTGTACCTTGAAGGTTGTCCTCTTGGCTACAAAGTGACCTCCACAAGACCCATAATGATAGGCCAGAAGGGTGTCAAAGACTTCCTCCTCCCTTACACATCTCCTCATAATTTGATCTGGGCCTAGCCTGAAGAGATTGCGCCCAATCCAAGTGAATGGGTTACTCTTTCTTATAATTTTTCTCTTTCCCTTGAAGGACAAATTTGGAGGGGACTATGTAGCCACTAAGTAGTTGGCTATGTGAACAAACCATGGAGAGAGAACTAAAATAGAAAATAAATTCTCATCTGGCAGTTTATCATCAACAATTCCTTCCTCACCTGTAGGCAAATCAAGTCCAGACAAAATTTCTGCAACTACGTTTTGTCTACCAGCATTATCAATGATAGTTAGATCAAACTTTTGTAATAAAATCAACCATCTAATAATTTTGGCATTCACATCAGGCTTTTTCATCAAATATTTAATATCATCATGGTCAATGTGTACAAAGGTCTGGTAACCAATGATGTAATGTCTAAATTTATTCAAGGAATGGACAACAACTAGGAGCTCTTTTTCAGTCACAATATAGTTCAATTCAACCTTGGACAGAATTTTGTTGATGAAATAAATGGCATAAGGCAACTTGTCATATATCTAGCCTAGAGATTCTCCTACATCTTTGTCAAAGGATTCAGTATGGGTTCGGAAAGGAAGATCCCAATTTTGGCCTCAAAGTATAGTTGCAGTAGTTAACTTGTCCTTTAAGGTTTCTAGGGCCTTTTGGTAGCTTTCTGACTAGAAAAATTCAGAGTTCTTGGCCAATAGTCCAAAAAAAGGAGAGGCTACTTTGTTGAAGTCCTTTACGAATCTCCTATAGTATCCAACTGAGCCCAAGAAACTTTTGATATCCCTCTGCTTCTAAGGAGTAGGGACCCTCTTTATGATAGAAATTTTATTTGGGTCTACTTGCAGTCCTTCATGGGATATTGAGTGACCTAGAAAAATCCCTGCATTCATCAAGAACTCACACTTCTCAGGACTAAGGGATATGTTCATTTAAATGCATTTATTTAATGCTTTCCCCAAGTTAGAGAGAGCCTCCAAGAAATCATGTGCATAGGGAGTGAAATCATCCATATAAAATTATATAGAGTCATGGACTAGCTTTGCAAAGATTCATAGGACTACCCTCTGAAAAGTGGAAGAGGCATTACATAATCCAAAAGGAAGGACCCCATAAGAAAAGGTACCCCAAGGAAAAATGAAGGTGGTTTTATCTTGGTCCTCTGGGTTGATCTAGATCTCATTGTAACCACTGAATTCATCCAGGAAAGAGAAGAAATTCTTTCCTACAAGACCATCCAAGACTTGATCAATGAAAGGTAGAAGGAAATGGTCTTTTTTGGTGGCTTTATTTAAGTCTTTGTAGTCCACACAGATCCTCCATTTTCCATTCTTATTTAGGACTAGAACTAGAGGAGACACCCACTCACTATCGGAGATGGGGTAAATGAACCCTGCATCTAACAACTTGTGCAATTCTTCTTTAACTATATCTTTGAGGGCTGCGTTCATTCTCCTCTATGGTTGGCACATTGCCTTGCAGCCTTCCTTGATGTAAATGTGGTGAGCACACACTAAAGGGTGCACTCCCTTCATTTCCTTATAACTCCAGGAAAAGGCATCTAGATGCTCTCTTAGCATGTCACATAAATCCTTTTCTTGATGTGCATAGAGAGGGGTTGATTTTCAATGTTCTATCTGGACCAAATTATATCATCTTGACATGAGTAGGATTTGAGTCAACTACGCACAAATTAGTCCAAGGGTTATCTTCATCTTTCTTTACTAACTCATCAAGAGACATGGTGTTGGGGGGATGATTCTGGAGCATTTGATCAGTCAGGTCATCTTCATAAGGTTGCCCCCCTCCTATAGTAGCATCTAGGGTACACATTGGGTAATATGTGGTAGAGTATACTTCATCTTTGTCATCCTCTTCCAACCATAAAGGTAAGTCGTGCTATAGATATGGTTGATTAGGAGGGTAAAAGACCAATTGTTTGGACAAATGCTCATTTTTAATGGTCATATTCCCAGTCCTGCAACTTATGTAAGCATCAACAATGGTTAGCCATGTTCTTCCAAGGATGAGAGGATAACCATTGAACTTAGTCTTAGGTTGGAGAACTAAGAATTTAGCAGGGTATTCTTAGGAATCAATGGAGACCATCACATCCTCAACAATTCTGTCGAGAGCTACTATGGATATGTCTACCAACTGCAAGACTGTCGTGGTGTTCCTTATTGATCCTTGGAGATTTAGTTTAAGCATAGTCTCTTTAGTCATCACATTGATAATGACCTCAAGATCAATCAAGTTATGGGGCACAATGATACCATCGATGTGCACATCTACCACAAGACTTCCAAGGTTTAGATACTTTGGGAAAATCACTCACCCCAATATTAAGTCAGACAGTTGTCCAATTACATTAATGGTAGGGGTGTCTTTATTTCTGCTCCCAGGATGTTTGAAGCATTTCTCCTTGATTAACTTTTTATAGATGGGGACATCCTTGATAGCTTGGAGGAGTGGGATTTTAACACACAAGTTTTTCAATTCACCCAGAAGTTCAGTCTCTTTTGGGGTGTGCTAGCTAGGATGGATTAATCCCTTAGGAAAAGGAGGTGGAATGGCTTAAGGAACACTCTCTTCCTTTCCCTCTTCAAGCTCCTCAAGTGGAGATGGAGGTTGATTATCTAGAAGCACTCTTCTAGACCTAAGGTTGATTTCTTGAATTTCCAAAGCATATGCCGGGTAGGATGTTTCTCCACTATAGACCTATTGTGCTTGTTTGTTGTTCGGGTTCAGATTCTACTAAGCAGGCATCTGAGGTTGCTTAGGTGGAGCAGGGTGAAGGAGTTGTGGTTGATATGGTGGTGGAGGCAGTAAGGCTGGAGATTGGTTGTATAGAGACCTCCACCCCTATGATGGTGTATTCCACTGAGGTTGTGGGGGAGAATATGGCTGAAATGATTGATTGACAGGTTGGGAATGGTATTGAGATGCAAAGGACCAGGGAGAAGGTGTGGACCACAAGGAATGAGCAGGAGGACACCAAGGGGGAATGGATGCATTCTTTTTAGGTTTGTAATATGAATAGGACACCCCTTGCATGGCTTGTTGGTATGGTCGAGCTCCTTGAAGCCTCCTTTGGTTGATATAGCAGAGTTGTTCAGTGACACCTTCAGTTCCTTGATACACAACTTTCAATCTAGGCAAAGAAGGGCGCTTGCCTGTGGAGTGGTTCTCCTCACAGACCGAGTAGATCTCTATAAGGTTCAATGGACATTCATTTCTAGGGTGCCTCTTGGTGCATCTAGGGAAGAAGACAGTTAAGGCTCTTTCTGCTTCCTCTTGATCTGCATGGTGTCCATTTGCATAGCAAGGGTATGCAACATTTCACTCTTAAAGTCTTCCAACATATTCCTAATTTCACTTTTGATGGATGTGTTAGAGGAGGATGAACTGGCCAAAGCATGACTATCCCTACCCTTCTTTCTAGCTACCCTAGAATGACTTTTGAAAATTGTCTTGATATCATCACAAGATAACTGGTAGATGTCACCTCCTGACAACATGTTTAGGGTTTCTAGGATATCTTCCTTGATCCCTCTAAGAAGGACTAGCTTGAGTGATTCAAGGTCAAGGGTGCATCTGGCCCTTTTGTAGCTGAGTTGGAACCTTTCCTCATAATATTCTAAAGATTCATCATGTCCCAAGGTCATTCTAAAGATTTCCTCTTTGGTTTCTTTGGACCTACAATAGTCCTTGTACTTGTTGTTGAAGTCTTGCTTCATTTGAGCATAGGTAGTGATGTTTTCCCTGGGTAAACCAATGAACAACCACAAGGCTGCATCCTTAAGGGTGGATGGGAACAATTTCAACTTTTGGTTGTCATAGGTATAATTGTATGTTCTACAGATGACAACAAACTCAAACAAAAAGGTGTCAAGGGCCTCTAAGGTTAAGCCATGGAAGTGAGGAAGGGAAGATGGGCTTGTGTTTTTCATCCTAGCATCTCCATTAGTTTCTCTGAGGGGAAAAGCACCCTGAGTTATGTTTTTAGCTCCATTTCTATTTTCAATCCCATTTCTATTTTTAGCCATGGTGTAAGTTGGTGGAATGGTTTCTTCTTCTTCTTCCCCAATAGGCTCTTCAAGTATCTATGTTTATTCACCTAATGGGTCCCCTAACTCACAGCCATCAAAGAAGAGGGAAGGCTGGTTGTTTGATGGTGTGGGGGTATTTGGAAAATTTTCTCCTAAGTTGTCTCTACCCTTACCAGGCATGAAATATTTATTTTTTCTTTTTGTTTTTTCAGAACTACTTGCAGAATGGAAAGAAAGCAAAAATTGCAACTATTTTCTTAATGGAACTACTTGCAGAATGGAAAGAAAGCATAAATTTCAACTATCTATTGAATGCAAAAGAAAAGGAAAGCAGGATTTGCATCTATTTATTGAATGTCAAATGGAAAGGAAAGAAGAAATCACATCTACCTAGATACCTCCCTAATAACAGTTCTAAAAAGTGATGAGCCCCAATATTTCAACAAGGATGTTGAAACTCCTAGGGCAACCAAATTTACTTTATCAACCTGGGGTTCGTACAAACTTGGAAGTGACAGTGCTATATGCACAATAGATGCAACATTCTACTCTTTTCATTTCTCAACTAGGATGATAGACCACTATGGTTTTTGAAACCAACCTTCTATTGACTAGAAGGAGGCTGAATATTGACAGTGAATGTAAAGCTATCTTTAATACAAAAAATAAATCCTCGCCTGTGTTAAATAAATGAAAGTGATGAATTGAAACCATCAGGCAAGAAAAATGGCGTACTCAGCTAAGGGTTTCGGACGTTCTAGAGCTTCACAGGATGGCGCAACCAGGGCTTGTTTCTTCCCCTTGACGCTTCGTCTCCCAGGCACCGGTCCTGTGGCTAGCCTGCTCTTCTTTTGGGTCCCGCGCAGCTCAGCTCTTGAGCAGGTATCTGCCGGCGGAGGGGCAGAACTCAGATCTAGCGACTTTTACCAGCTATGCTTCTCCCGTGAAGGCATTTTCCAAAAACCTCGCAGGGCTATTTGCTTTGCCACGAATGGAAACTGCTTCTTGATAGCGACGCAACAGGAGCTCCCTCCGCTCGAGGGTTCAGTTTGGTTTTCAATGTCGATGTTTAACCCCCGTTCGATTCCTTATCCTCAGAACTGTTCATGGGCGGGAAGTTGGGCTATTTTTTATGTCTTTCTTCCTTTGAAACAGTCTCTGTCTGTGCGTCACTCAGGGATTGGAAGTCTGGAAATAAAAATGCTTCCAGGAAATCGTGTTCTCAAAACATCTGAAAAATTCCTACGCAGGGAGGATGCGTGGCAAGTGTTCGACGGAATGCAACACAGAGAGTTGGTCTCTCGGAGTTGGTCTCTAAGAAATCGTCGTGAGAAGCGGCCTCCGGTGGCAGTCCTGCCTCTGCTCGGCCTAGCAGAGTCTAATGCAACAAGCTTCAGAGAGGCCCTTCCCCCTCTCAAGCCAAACCAAGTGATCAGATCGCATGCCGCCCAGCAAAGGGAAATAATAAACAGGCACAGGCTGGGCCCCTGGCAAGCTGTGCTTGTACTAACGTCCTCTTGTCTCAGTCTTGCAGAGGACAGCAGATTCCGAAGCACTCCGAGTCTTTCCAGATCCTAATAGCGCTCCTCTCAGGAAAAACTCTGCTACAGTGGGTGAGCTCTCCAGATCTCGTGCAGGACCTCAAGAAAAAATTGGACCTTAGGATGGGGATTTCTTCTGGTTCCCAAAGGCTCCTCTTCAAAGGTAAACAGCTTGAAGATCTCTTGCCCCTTTCATTTTACGACATTCAAAGAAATGCTTCCATCATTCTTTCCCTTCGTTTGAGAGGGGGAGCTACTGGACAGTCATCTTCAGCAGCAGCGTTTTCATACAAAGATGTTGTCCATGCTCAGAAACCCAAGAACTCCACTTCACCAGCCCAAGTTCCAAAACCTTTTTTGGTGGACAAGCTGGAGGAAACCCCCTCCATTGAAGTTATGCATCCAACGATGGACAGGCAGTTCCAACTGTTTGCCGAATATGGCATTATTTGCAGGTTCAATGGGCTATGGCCACGCACAACAGATCTCTACAAATGGATTCACTCTAACTGGACCAAAAATTGCAAGGTTCTTCTCTGTTCAAAAGGTTTCTTCATTGTAGTTTTTGTTGACAGTGAGGATTATCAAAAAGAATTAACTGAGGGCCCTTGGTTTTGGGACTCGGCGGGTCTATTCTTAACCCCTTGGTTCCCAGATTTTGATCCCTCCACAGCTATCATTACCAAACTCCCCATCTGGGTTAGCCTTCCTAACCTCCTGGTTCATTTATGGCACTTTGTTGTGTTTGAAGGAATCGGTAATTCGCTAGGCCACTTTCTAGCCACAGACACCTCTAGAGGGGAAAAGGGCATCTACACCTTCGCCAGAATTTGCGCAGAAATAGACATGGGTAAAGGATTACCAGATCAGATCATTCTCAAAGTTGGAGACTTCTACTGGACTCAAACACTCGATTATGAGAACACAGCGTTCCGTTGCCGAAATTGCCATCTCACAGGGCACCTTCATAGATCTTGTCCAACGATTCTTGCCCAAAAGAAGAAGGCCACTCCGAAGCCGAAATCCAAAAGCTGGAAACCTTGTGATCCGCCCCCCATGGATGATTTTAGTTCCAGCTCAGATGAAGAGGAAGTGGATGAGGACAGGATGGACGCTTCGCTTGCACAGGACCCGTCCCCAACAGGTCCTGAGGAGTCCATGGCCCCTCCTCTTTCGCAGAAACAATCGCATGAGACCTCTCCTCCGGATTCAGACAAGGAGATCTCCCCGTCCGCCCAGCTTAGTTTGCAAGTCTTACCATCCCAGCCGGACCATCTTGGATGGGTCAAAGTTGGTAAAAAGAAAGGTAAAAAGAGTCGTACTGTGGATTCCACCCAAGCTGGGTAGAATCCCTAGCCGGGCTCTTGTCTCTTGGTTCGTTTGTTTGCTTCTTGTTAAGCACTGCTCTCTTCTAGTCTACTCCTCAAGGCCGAGGTGGATAATATATCCTTTCCGGCTGCCCGTTTTCTTTGGGGTTCTGTAGGAGGTCCTTTGGTCCAGTTGTTATGTTCTCAGTAGAGCTTCGGGCTTTAGTCTGCCCAGGAAGTCCTTTTGTACTATATGTTTTTTTTTCTTAATACAAATGCTTACTTACAAAAAAAGAAGTGATGAATTGAAAGTACTATGAAAATAACATGAAATCACCTAGCTAGGAATTAACAGACATTACTTGCAAAAGAGGCCTAATTTAACCTTGCATTCGATCATCTAGTTATCTGGACTAAGTAGGCATGTAAATAGTCCTAATATTATTAAGGCTGATGTATGCATGCATTAGCTAAATTTTGCAGAAAAGAGTCTTTTGGTTTTTGGTGAGCTCCAGTATTGTAGCAATAATGCTACAACTCCTGGGGCTTCCTGTCTCTCATTTTATCAACCCGGTAGTTCGTACAAACTTGGAAGCGACGGTGCTGTATGCACAAGTACTAGCTCTTGTCGCAGCTGTCACTGGTCAGCTGGCACAAGTCCGCTAGGGCTCAAGCCAACTTCTATGGGCTCACAGAAGAAGCTTTATCAATGATGGACGAAAGCTAGCTCAAAGAAGACTAATCTACTTGAAAAAAATGAACTGAAAGCAAATCAAAGCATGTAAACCTAGGAAACCCTAATTTAACTAGTTTAGCCTCTATAATGCAAATGACGTGAAGGAAACTTCTACCAATGTTGCTGTTACCTCTGATAAGTGAAAATGCATGGATCTAAACTACTTGCATCATAAAAGACATGTTTTTGTATTTTTCCTTTAAGTGGATGGGATGATTGTGATTGTGTGCTAATGAGGGTTTGGTTGTGCAGATGGGATGGAGAAGGAAGGAAGGCGTGGGACAGGTTGGGGAGGCTAGGTGAGGTCCCTATGGACCCTTGGCATCCATCCACAGAGGTTTTCCACGTTCAAAAGCTCGGCAACCGAGTGAATGACCTCCTACAGGATGTCTGCAGGGGATCCTACAGGATACTCAGAAGTTTCTACAGGATGTCTCTAAACTGCTATAGGATGATCTACCGTGATTTGAAGTGATGGAGGAGAGATGGAATGGTAGGGAGAGATATGTGAGGTAGGGATAAGGCTGGTGATGGCTCAGAAGTTGAGGAATGAGATGGGAAATGGGTGTAGGGAGTAAGTTGAAGGTAAAGGGTTATGTCAATGAAAGGTTAGGAAATGAAGTTACGTGAGGAGTGGAAGACTTTGGGAGAGGACAAAACGAAGTGAAGGTCGAGGAGATATGTTTTCATGCATGATCAAGATGGAGGAGATGGTAATGGAATGAGAAAGAGGAGTGTAAATGAAACAAATGATTATGACTATCACCAAACCGAAAATGCATCAACCTAAATTACTTATGCCATGAATTCAATGAACAACAATCCAAAACGCGAAGAGAAATATGTATGAGGATGTGATGAAAGTATGTGTGCAGGTGTGAATGACAAGGAAGCATCTAATCAAAACCGTGACTGTATTGCAGCAATCATCAAATAAAGGAATGCGTGTTTTTGGTGGCTAGTTATGGACTGCACCCCAATCTTCAAGAGAGATGGCAGTGAGCCTTAACAACCTTTTGCTGGAGCTCCAATTGATGGTATCTATCCTCTGCTACACTAAGCAAGTGGAAACAACTGCACCATAAGCAAAATCTATCCTACTCATAAGAAAACCAAATCACCAAACTGTAATTCGAATTGCATGTGCAAACAAAAACTTAAAGTACTGGAAATGAAATGGAAACAACACTACAGCAGAGGGGATCTATAGCTCTCAAGTTGGGCCCTAACCTGAGAGCTATAGTCTCCTTAAGAAACTCAGAACTAGATCACAAACTGCCTTCTTTATTCATAATCTGATGTCATTTCAAATTGGGTTACAAAAAGGAACGAAAACTGAACTGTGCTCCAAAATTACAATAGCAATACGAGAGTTTCAACAACTATCTAAGGCTAAGGCCTTCATACTTATACAAAAACGATGATCCACCAAGTGCCCTTGATTTTGGGAGCTCGGCTGTCCAACTAGAGTCTAACTGCGGATCCTCTAGAACAGTTCCTGTAGAACAGTTTATGACTGTTGTTCCTGTAGGACAGCTGGCTGCTTCTTAAGCTCGGAGGGGAGATGGATTGGAGCTCGGAGTTCTTGGTGGGAATCACGAGGAATGTCCCCAGACCGTGGACATCTCTCCACAAAATCAGCAGTGCCACCTCATTGTCTCCTTATCCCCTTTTTCGTTGTCTCTTGCTCCCTTTTTAATGCCAAAACCTGGGATCATAATGCATTAGTCACGTAGATAAAGTGTCTAACCTTCTTCCTACAAACAACATGAATAAACTAAGAAATGCATGCATAAGCAAATAAAAATGAATGGTTTGAGCAAGTAAAATAGGCCAAAATGAGCCCAAATTGTACCAAAATTGGGGCTCATCATCACCCCCCAGCTGAACCATTTGCTCATCCTTGAGCAACTCAATCCAAGTCCTCATCTTTCTTGGCTTTCACTGCTTCCCTGGCATCCCAAGGCTCAGTGGTAGTATCCTCTCTATGGGTGTGAAACCCTGTTGTTCTATCTACTTCTGCCCATTGTTGACCGTCATTTTCTTTTGTATTCCCTTCAGTCAAACCCAACAATAGTGGTGGGCTGAGTTTAAGGCCAATCCAGTTGGCTTGGAGGCTTTGAACGGATTTCTTGTAAAGGTCAACCCTTGCCAAAGCTGCCCTCAATCGGATGGGTGTATGGTATTCTCAGATCTGTAAGCTGTGGCCCAGGGTATTCCATCTACGTGACAAGCATGGGCAGCATTTTCCCCCAACAGCCTTTCCATATCCTCAAAGTGGGCTATAGCTTGGGCCTGTTGGTCCATCAATCGTAAAGAAGCTGTGGGGTCTGTAGCCAATTGTTGATGGGTTGAGATGAGTGTCACCGGGTCTTCT
>APFE030503982.1:0-15354 GCA_000404065.3 Pinus taeda
CCATAAATCTTGACATGCAAACAGGGCTTTCATGGTTATTGCCCAATAGTCATAATTTGTCCCATTGAACTGTGGAAATTGAGGATTAAACAAACCCATGCTAGTGCTTGTGCTAGCCATTCCTTGCATTCTCAGCTATGCCTTTAAATCCTTGACTGTGTATTTAAAATACTGACTGATCTTTCAGCAGTAACTTAAAAAAAACTTGTCTGAGAGATACCTGAATTCTTTTGCTGAGTCTTCACTTTGCTGGAGAAGTTGCTTCAACAAAATCCTTCCTACAGCTTCTTTGATGTCTTCAAAGAGCCTAACTTGCTCTGATACCACTGTTGGGGAATTTTTCTGGGAAAATCCCAAAAACAACAATAAAATTTCACACAGAGACAATGCTCTGTTTTCACTCCACAAGAATTTTAATCACAGCGGAAACATAGAAAATTCTCACCAGCAACCATAGTTTATACACCAAGGATTTATATTAAAAAGAAATGCATTTACAAATTATAAACTTCCTCTCTCACAGAGGGATTCACCGCTTGCATTTTACCAAAAAAAATTTACACAGGAGTTTTTACTCACGCTGCTGCGTGACTCCAAAAATGCATGTTCAGAACATTACTCACGCACTGCTGTGCCTTTCACATCTCATTCTCAATTCATTTACCAAAAATTACATTGATATATGACTATGGGAGAGAGGACTTACATCGCCATACTTCCGTAAAAAGAAGACAGTAAAAATTAAATAATTTTACTGATATTTTTTTTTTATGCCCATACTCCCGCTCAGGAAGAATTAAAACTTCACCAAAAACTCACCAACCACAGTAAATAGCATTTACTGTCTTACTGAGATAAACGGCGGTAAGAAGACTTTCACTTCACGTCAAAATCATTTCCCAGTCTTTCACATCAACATTATCCAAAATGCTCGGACCCGAAATATTATGAGGCAAAATGTTGAGTTCCCATCGGGTCCAGGATATCGGGTCGGGACTTCATCCCATGACACAACTTATGTGCACCGATGGTTTTCCCCGATACCGAAATCCCGATAACAAATGCCCCGATACCTCCGATATATATATTATAATATATGCATAAAAAAATATATATAAAACGAGCCACTTGCGGACCCGAAATATTATGAACCAAAATGTTGATTACCCATCGGGTCCAGGATATCGGGTCGGGACTTCATCTCATGACACAACTTGTGTGCACCGATGGTTTTCCCCGATACCGAAATCCCGATAACAAATGGCCCGATACCTCCGAAATATTTGTGGACCCGATAATTTATCAAAAGGAGTTGACTCCATCGTCGGGTCCGGCCCATCGGAAATAACAAAAGTTTTAGCTGCTAATTCGCCGATCCGATATCGGCTGATCGCTGAGGTTGCTGATTGTTGAATTCGCTCATTGCTAGAGCGCAGTTGAAATTACATTTCAACACGTTGGCGTCGCTCGATTTCTCACGATGTTACTTCGGCGAGCGCTGAACTCGAAGCCTTCACAATTTGTGCTGAAGTTGCCCTTTCTTCTTATTCTGAGTATGATTAAAAGGCTCGAAAAAGATGCAGTCAACAACCAGGGAAGAATCGTCTGTTAAGATCATACAGCCTTCTCCACAAGAACTGAATATTCCTTCTGTGGCTGATTTACATTTTGTGGGAGTCAAATTCTCTCCTACTGATGGTGATCTCGGCACAATACAATTTGACGAGAAAACGGCCACGCTTTACCTCCCCAGAGTAAAGTTAGACAGTAACTCAGAGGTAATCCTCAGACTTCTACTGCGTCTGGTGCGCTTGTTTTGCAGCGATATACTGATTTCATGAATGGTATGATCGACGGAGTAAAAGATGTGAAATTGATGAGAGAGAGCGGGATTATTTGTAACCACCTCCAAAGTGACGGAGAAGCTGCCAGCCTATGGAATAGCATGGGTAACTGCGTTCGTCCAAAAGAAGCTGGATATTTGGACAAAGTTATCAAAGATTTAAATGGATTTTATTGCAGAAAATGGAAGGTTCTGGCGGTAGAGTTTGTGAATAATCATATTTTCGGTTCGTGGAAATTCCTCTCTTGCAGCTGCAGCGATACTTTTGATCACTACTTGTTTGCAAGCGTACTGCTCTGTGTATAGCTGTAAATACTGGGTAAAGCAATAGAGTTACGCACCAGAATGTTGCCCGGTTGAAAAGGAAACGTCGCAGCAGCGAAATGGAAGAGTGTCGTTTCTATGTGATTGTGGATTGATTTGGGCATGGCTGCAATCTGAGAAGGGTAGGTGATTTTATTATGTAGCTTGTGAGAAACATCCCATCTGTAATTCGTTCAGTTTAAAGGAGATGTAAAAATCAGTAATTAAATAAGTTTTTTATAGTGTTTTTATATTTTATTTTTATATTCAGTAGTACATTAATATATATAGTTTAAAATATTCAGTGATATATTTATATAAAAAATTAAAGGATTAATTACGCCGGATAGGTGTCCTCTATCTGAATCCGTAAGTTAATTATTTTTTAATTAATTTTTTTGATCGAATGGTCTGAATTGAAAGATGGGAGTATATTATTGTAGTCTCCACTGTAGTCTCCACTAGATCAATGACTGAAATTAAAAGCCATAACTTCCTTGCATACTTAAAAAGGGAGTTTAAATACTAAAATTAATTTTTTACCAAATGAGATTAAAATTTTACCGTGCCTCTCATTTATCTCCACGTATAAGGATTAACAAAAATAATATAAAAAAAATAAATAAAAAGAATATGAAACAATATAGGATGGAACAACAGTTTTCTTTCCATATGGGCAACCTGGCAACATGCAATTATCCTATCATTAATCATGAAATGCTTTAGTGTTGGCATTCTCCCCAGCTATATGGGATTAGAAAAAATGATTAAAAAAAATTAAATTAAAAAATTAATGACAAAAACCGTTGAAACTGATGTCTCTTTGCATGAAACAAGGTTATTCGCTGCTCGGGTGGGTTAATGTATAATGCAGGGCGTTAATAATGTGCAGATGGGTGGGTTAATGTATGACACAGGTCGTTGAAACTGATGTCTCTTTGCATTCTAAAACATATGAAACCAGGTTATTCGTTGCTGGGGTGGGTTAATGTATAATGCAGGTTGTTAATAATGTGCAGAAGGGTGGGTTAATGTATGACGCGGGTCATTAATAATGTATAGATTCTAGGAGCGACGGTTATTCCTTGGGCACGTGCTAACTTCAATCATGCTGCACAGGCACTCACTGTCTCCTCAAGTAAGCCAGCGATTTAATTTGATCAAATCCCCCATTATTATCATTATGTTGTAGTTGCTTGATTCTTCTCATGAATATATGTATCAAATTTTATACATTACAGATTTGTAGAATACATTCTCTTCATTATCACTCTCATTAGTCTCACTCATTGTAATTATCTAAAGAAATTGCATGTTGTGTTGTGTACTTTGACTAGGGATATTGGCTCAACTTATTTCATTGTAGCAGATAAGACCATTCTCAGCTCTGCCGTAGAAACTTGTTCGGTGAGCAAATGGAAAATCAAGCAGAGTATTTCGCTTTCTGGTTTCTGAAAGCAACAAGAGAAGCTAATTATGTAAGGAGTAGAGAGCAGAGCAAAGACGAATCTCTGTGATGTCTCTGTGCATCTGATTGTATGGTTGTCTGTCAACTAGTATTTTTATGCACGTATCAGTTCTAGTTATGTTATTTTCTGCATTTTATTAATAGTGGTTCAATCTTTGGTTTTGAATTAACACTTAAGCTTAGGCCCATTGGGTTGTTTCTCTTTCATATCAATGTGCCTGTTATCTTACATGCATTGTTAAGATCCATACTGGAACCTCTGTTTACACAGGAAATCTTTGAAAAAGACTTAATCTGAACATAGTTCTGGACTTGAAATATTATTGAATCTGGTTCATACCTGTATCGGGTCCGAACCATTATCGCATCACAAGAACCACAAGTGGAGTGGAAGGGACCTTTGGAACCGCCAAAGTCCGAATTCTAGCAGCCCGAACCCGAACTATTATAGAGAAGAGTGGAAAGGTTATCGGGTCCGCGATTGTTATCGCATTGCCAAATCGATAACAATAGATCAATATTGAATACATCTAGGTTTATATTTCATCTCTTGAGATTTTGAATCAAATAATATTATTTATGAGTTGCTTTCCCTCTTTACAAATTGCAAACCTAAAATAGGCAATTTATATTGAATAATTTATAGCAATAACTCGTTGCATCCAAGTGGGCTACAAGTGCCTATAGTTTCTAACTCCTCATAAAATTCCTCTCCATGATTGCACCATTCAATATTATTCAGTTCAGCCAATTATGGATGCATAAACAAAATTCAACATTTGGCCATTAATAGGTTCATATACTCATTATTTGCAAATGAAATGCTATTGTGAGCTAGGAGTTTGGAATACTTCTCTAGGAGACAAAGTCATTCCCTAAACATTGTGCTTATAGGAAACACAAGTTGATGTGATTATAATATATATAACAATAGGTGAAGGAAATGCTCTAACAAATGTATGCAATCACTAGTGAAATACATGATTTAACGATCTAAAATAAAGAACATACACATATGTTACTATTAAATTTTAATTGATTGTGTAATATATATGAGACAACAATGATGGTTGTATGATTACAAGATGCTCCTCATAGTAGAGTTTATAATAGTGGCTCCACTTGAGATAAACATTAGGTATAGTGATAGATGAAGGTAATCAATGTTGTTAAAGGTAGATGCTCTTCTAGGACTATGTATGAGAGTCATATGAATATGTTTCATATAAAAAATAGATATTCCATTTAGAAATGGACTCCAACAAGGCATGTTATATGTTCATATAAAATAGTAATTTATAAGTCAACATAAACATTTATTTATGTGATCTATCTGACTAGTTAACTTTATGTGATTTTTCACAACAAAAAATGTGATCAAATGATCTAAATTGGCTCATTATATTATTTTTCATCCATCTCGATACATTTGGAGTGGAAAAAGTGGAGGAATCATCTCATGGAACCATTTTTACTAGCGGGACCGAGTTTGGCGAAACAGGGTCTGAAACCTTCCAGGAGTGTTTTGAGGCATAAAATGATGCTTTTTGGGGTAAAACTTTGTTGCCCAAGTGTGACACATTTTCATACTATTCTACACATAGAAATATTTCCAATGATGTATGTATCATGTCGATTAGAGTCTGTATGCAAACTTTATGCCACTCAGAAGTTGACGTTCCTGTTTTCACACATATAGTTTGGGAGGATGTCGTGTCAGCCCCCATTATTCATGGAAAAGGGGCTTCCCATGTGCTTTTGTTGTAAAAGACTCTAGAAGATTCTATTTTGTAGCTCTAGTTAAGAGTTGATATTTTCAGACTTAACCACTAGTAGGTTATCGTGTTGGGTTATACTCGGGCCACTAGGGTGAAGAGGCATTCCATTCTTTCGAGAGAATTTTATTCCATAGTTGAGCAAAGATAGACAAGAGAGATAGGAGGTAGAATAAATAGAGAGGATTTGTGCACTGTAGCAGCCCACGAGCCACAAACATTACTTCTTTGTATCTGCAGCCATATTTCACAACAGAGAAAGAGAGTGAAGCTACCTCACCTTCCAACTGGGTTTTCTCCCAAAAGGGTTTCCCAAAGAGCATATCTTGTGTATTATGTAGGTGTGGGCTTACTTTTCCATTCTCTACTTTTTTGCTTGGTTTACTTTTACATGCATGCACTAATTACAGTTAATTTTGCTGATATATAAATTAAATAAAATTGTAATAGTGTAGAATCTCATATTTTTAATATAATATTATTGTATCTATTGTGATGAACTCTCTAATGGAATATCCACGACAATTTACGAATCATGAAATTGCACTCATTGACCACTCATGTCAAATCCATCATATTGGAATTCATGATAATGTTTTATACTAATATGGGCAATCATAACACCATAATGGTCACTATAATTTAGTGTTGTAGGGTTGCATGAGTAAATAGTTAATGAATGCATGTGTAATGAACCAATTCAATCAAAACCTATGATTAGATTACATTAGGAATGATAGTTTATTTCCTTTGTTGTGACCATCCTTTCCTTTTAATTACTATGCAATAGTGGTTTCTCGTTTATCAGAGGGTGAATAACCTATGTACAAGACCATTATAATTTTATTTATATACTAACAAAATGTATATATATATATATTGTTGGACACATTCACTTTGGTGATGTGTCTGTTTACTAATATGTATGGGCTTTGGTGTAATGATAATTTTGATTCCAATAAGTCGTATCAAACCCAAAGGTCTCGAGTTCGAATCACACCCAGCTCGCACTGGGTGGAGACTATTAGATATTGGATAAACTAGCGCTCCTCGTGTGTTTCGTGGCATGTGTTTAACCGCCTCTCGTTGATACATTAACGGGTGACGTATCTGGCATGTGTTTAACTGCCTCTCGTTGATACATTAACGGGTGACGTATCTATTTACTAATACCTGTGGAACTATTAGACATTAGATAAACTAGGGCCCCTCGTGTGTTTTGTGGCATGTGCTTAACCGCCTCTCGTTGATACATTAACTGGTGATGTGTCTATTTACTAATACCTGTGGGTTTTGGTAGAATGACAATCGTGATTCCAATATATATATAATGTTAAGAAAATTATTCAACTAATTATAAATCCAATATATATTAAATATATTAATATACTTACCTTGTTATAATATCCATCATTGGAAACATCTCTCAAATCACTGACTATTGAAAATATAACCACAAAAGGTGCACAAATGTGAGTACCAAACACAACAACTATTATATGACAATGTACTCCCATTAGTAATGGTGGTCTATCCCCATAGTAAGATTATGATCCTATACCACTAGGACCCAATGGCCCAAACCAATTAATTCCATTAGCAGATATAACATGGTCAATTATCATGCGTGTCAACTACAACATTATTTCTTGATTCATGGAAGCAATTACTTTACACGTTAGAAATCTTCCATATGTAAACACCTATAAGGTTGGAGAGTGTAGATAGTTTATAATTAGATGGCTCACATAAAATTAATTTTGTTGTATCCAAAAACCAACCCCTAGAATTCTAAATAATGAAAATAATTAAGATATTTATCCAGAAACAAAATGTACATAACTTTTCCTTTAAAATATATTGAAATTTCACTATTTCCAAAGCCATGCACCCCTTTTTCAAAACAACCTACCTTTATTTTTTTCATGTCGCTGTCAATAAATGGATGAAAATTCACGAGTGGAGAGAATTGTGATATCAACTAACGTGTGCGATTCACATCTAATTTTTTATAAAACTAATAAAAACATTATCTTTGTTAATATTTTGTTTCATTATGATGCAATCCATGTGTACATGGTCAACATTATGCAAATTTATATACGGTTTAGTATATATGTAAATTATACAAATTAGTTTATGGTTTAGTATTTTGATTCATAGATATTGAGGCATTTCTTTAGGGTTGAAAAATTGTAATAGTTAACTTTAACATATGGACTTACTTTCTATGTCTTAAAAAAAAAAACAATTTTTATTTTTTTTAAATATTTCAAAATTTTAAACATTAAAATATTTTAACTATTATTTATAAAGACAATACAATTTAAAAATATAAATTAAAAATAAATATTTTTTTTATAATAAACTATTTAAATTCACCAAATTACTACACTTTAAAATAATTTTTTATATTTCATTGAATTAGAAATTTACACTTTAAAATAATTTTTTATAATTCATTGAATTAGAAATTTCCACAATTATATTAAAATTTATGTCTTATTTTTATGAACCAAAAATATACAATTTTATCTATTTAAAAACGATTAATTTATAATGATAACCATTAATTTATTATCATTACCCTAAGATGTTTAAAAAAATATGAATAAACTTTCATATTTCACAAGGCTAATTATTTGAGAAAACAGAAAAACAAGAATA
The DNA here is from genome assembly GCA_000404065.3 of Pinus taeda. Classification (NCBI taxonomy): domain Eukaryota; kingdom Viridiplantae; phylum Streptophyta; class Pinopsida; order Pinales; family Pinaceae; genus Pinus; species Pinus taeda. Next base: position 8,057 of record APFE030503982.1, read on the forward strand.
CTAATGCCACTTACCTTAAAATATTTCCTCCCCAACATTGTCAATGAAACTTAGTCTTAATGCCACGTTTACTAGCTAATTTGAGATACATGGAGCGTTTAGAGTCTTTCTCTCCAAAGCACAGCCATTATTTGAGCTTATTTGCTCGCCCAACATTGTTAACGAGAGTGAAGCCATCAATAATATCGAATCTGAATACCAAGTCCATTAGAGAATTTGAAATCCATGGCACGTTCAGTGTTTCTCGAGAGAGAGAACAACCATTATTTGGGTTTAGCCGTGTTTAGTGGAGAAAAGTCCTGAACTTTCTCAATATGAATACGTTTTTTCAATATTACATTGTATTTAAAATTTTAATAATATATTATTTTTTTAAATCTTAATTAACTAAAGAAATACTTGTTCATATATATAATTGTTTGGAAAAAAAATAAATTTTTTAAATATGCATAGATAACATTCATTTGTGCATGGAAATTTAAATTGAAGCATGTGGCTATACTATTATTTATGCATTTGGGTAAAAGAATTCAAAAGAAGGTATAATGCTACTGCATTTGAGAATAGAATTATTAGTCCTTGCCATAGGCCCGACTGGGACTATAGTAATCGATATGCTTGATGTTAGTATTAATTGAGGTGCTTGTTTATTTGGCAGATCAGTATAAAAATTTTAAGCACATATTATTTTACTATCTTTTTTAGCCTCTTCCCAAGGTGAGGAGGCAAAAGCATAGATTATTTTTGATTTGTTTCAATTTTCAAACTGCTCATAAATGCTAGTTAAATTAATGAAGAACATACTTGTACGTATAACATATCTCTGAAGAACATGTACATATAACATATCTCTGATAACCAACATGCCACAGCACAACACATGTCTCTCTCATGCCACAACACATGTCTCTCTCAATGATAACTCCCTGGCAGCTAATATCGTTGGCCAGACCTAGACTACATGGAGTTGCACAGCACATGCTGCTAGACCAAATGGCCACTGCATGTAGTCTCATCTCTTGCAGAAAATTGAACAATGTGACAATATTGCTCATGCTACAGTCTTTCGACAACGGAGTTCTCAGGTATAGTGCAGTGTCTTTCATCCACCGCCTTGATACCTTACTTGCAGGTTAGAACAAGAAGGATTTATTGAGAATGATGAGGAGTCGAGAAATGCCAGATGTCAGGTAAGGTTTCAGGGCAATTCGCTTGAATAAAGAAAGCCAGGGATATAATGATGGAAAGGTTCCATGACAGAACACATAAACATTGGTCCAAGTGAACACTCCAACTCACAACAAGAAAGGAATGGAAGGCAACTACCATTAGTGAAATAATAAGGTAAAAAACAAACTTACTTGGTTTATGGTATTGTCAAGAATTATAGTATCTGAATTCTTCAAGAAAATAAATATCTTTGTCGTCCCTCTCAGATAGAGTCAGTGACATTTTCTCATAGAGAGAGTCAGCAACATTCATAGAGAGATTGGGCTCTGATCCAGGGAATGCTTTCCCTGTTGCTCACCATTTTACCCAACACTAAGCAACAACTTATCTAGCTACAATAGATTAGGTTGATGCATATGTTGATCCATCAAAAGTTGATGTCATATGTGTCGATTTTCTTTTACTTTGTGCCATGGCCGAGGCAAATGCTGGATTGTACACCTGACCCGGCCACCAGGGATGAGGTTTCACCTTTGCCCAGACCATGTCCCCTCACAAAATTTCGAGGTCTTTCCCTCCCTCAGAGCAATAATTTTCTTCAGAATCCTGCTCTTTTTTACAACAATAATGTTCTTTAAAGGAGTATTATCATCAATTCTATTTCCGAATCAAAATTTTCCCTATTGGTATATTGTGCTCATCGTCATCAGTCCCAATATTTTCCTCGTTGTCATCCATGCCTGAAGAAGATGATTGCAAACTAGGCATATCAACCTTGCCTTTATTATTCTCCATAAGCCTGGCCTCCAGCGACTTCATTTCTCCACCACCCAAGCTCTCGCTCTCAAGCATTTTGACCCCTCTAGAAACCTTAGATATATCATTTTTCCACATCAACATTTGTAATGGCACATTCTCTGCATCGACCTCGTTTTCGGACTAGTAGTGTTTGCGGAGAACAAAATCTTTGCGCATAGGGAGGATCCATTTCATAAGAGGAGATCTATGTGTTTGCGGACAACAAAAGCTTGGCGGATATGTAGATCCATTTCATAAGCAGGATTTGAGCCAAATGAAGAGTCTCATCTTGGAGCCGAAGTCTGAAGATCTAGAAGGGGCAACCACTTGGCTGATGTTGGAGCTAAAGGCCGAAGATCTGGCTGATGTTGGAGCTGAAGGCCGAAGATCTAGAAGGGGTTGCTGCATGCAAGAGCCACTTGGTTCCACATGGTTTTTTTGGGTTTAATTTTACTTTCTTTGATACTTTATTACTTTTATATTTTATTTTTAATCAAAGTTTTTATTTTTTATTTAATAAAAAATATAATTAACCATTTCACCATGATTGTTCAGTGAACATGATTTTGATTGCGCACCAGACTTTAACAACAACCACAACGAACTTCAAGTCCTAATTGTGCTTTGGTAGGGACAGAGGGAATTTCTAGTGGAGCGTTGAAATGCATTGAGATCTCTCGAACAACCGGCTCTTCCATCTCTCTTCTCAAATGCACAGAAGATTACTTTTGCGTTTTTTGAATGTCCCTTCATTTTCTTGGTATTCTGTATCAGTTTTTCTAACTAATGAACTAGTAGTTATAATTTGTGAATTTCCAACATATTTGCTCTGAATTTGACTGACTGATTATTTCTAGGTGCTGAGTGTTGGTGGCAATAGTCATCTTGTTTGCAGAGACTAGAAGAATTCTATTGGGATGGGTCATTCAAATTACATAAAACAGAGTCACCACATATCTTAAGTATCCTTCCATCTTCCTTCCATCTGTAAAAATATGATTCAAGACATGCATGATTTCTATAAAATTGAAGTCTGGAAGCCTCTTTGAACATTCTGCAACTAAAAGTTCCTTACCAGTTGTACAATTCTGAATTTTGTAGAGTTCATTATCTCATCCATTGTGGATCCATTTGTCTTAGAGATTTTAATATTTTAATCATGTGGGTCGGTCCTCATTCCTTTCGAGAGGGGCAAAAAATCCTTTAGAATTACCGCGTTATACGAGTTGCAAATGGAAGTAAACGAGACCAATGTGTCTCAAACATTGCTTTAGATGGTTTTACATAGAAATGAATGCAATTGACAAATACTTTAAAATATGCAATAGAGTCCAATGACGCCTCAATACGACCTTGCAGATTGCGAAAGCGAGGTGATTTAATTATGAGAAAATTCTTTGCACTGCTCGAGAATAGCATTAGTATTATCGTGTTAATAATATGAATGCAAAATATAACTTTGGTTGTCCTTTTATGCATTCTGGGTCATCGAGTTCTTCGGAGTACTTGACAGTGACAATGACAAAGCCTCAGAAGGAGCATGATAAGATGGCCACTTCTCTAGTTCCTAGCAGAAACACATATATTAGATATCTTATCGTCACTTGCACCGATATCCCTGAATTTGGCAATAAGGAGTTCAAGATCAGGCGTCGATTTCATGATGTCGTCACTCTGGCTGATAGGCTTTTAGAGTCGTATCGAGGGTATTTCATCCCTCCTCGCTCGGAGAAACATACTGTCGAAAGTCAGGTTATGAATAAGGATGAGTTTATTGAGCATTAGAATTGCAATGGAAAAATACCTTGGTTGACTAGGTGCTCATCGCGTTATTAGAAAGAGCAAGGAATTGATGTTATTTTTTCAGCAAGGGAGAATGCCTTTAAACCCACCACAGATATGGATTCAATAATGTTAGATGGAGCAGTGAAACTTCCCCAGCAGCTCTTTGGAGCTTAAAGCAGTACCTTGCTTACTTCTCGAGACGTTGTTCAACCTGCAAAAGGAGGCAGAGCTTTGCGCAGAATGTTTAAGGAGCTAAGGTAGTACATGACACATGATCGGGGAGGAGCAAAGTCTTATTTTGTAGAGGAAGATAAGGAATTTTAGGAAAGGAAAAGAAGATTATGGGCTCTTGAACACTATCTAAGACAAGCCTCTAAACAGGTATGTATAGAATTTTATCTGATTTTACTAGCTTCTTGTGCATATGTTCTACATTGTTTTTTTGAGCCTGTACTGTCATATTTTCTTAAAATTCATCATCATTGGTGAAAGTGACTTTATTTTAGATAGTTTTATGTGGCATTCTATGTGCACATGCACACTAATAGTAGCCTGTACAATCATATTTTCTTAAAATTCATCATCATTGGTGAAAGTGTCTTTCTTTTAGATAGTTTTTATGTGGCATTTATGCACGCACGCACACTAATAATCTAAGACACACTGATATAGGTCCATGTTAAAAAATTGGAAAAGTAATAAATTCAATGCATGCAAGGCATTATATATTTAAGGTATGTGTTCTTACCTCATGCTGATCTTCATGTTTTGAAGTTTCGTAGGGCTAATGCCTTATAGGCCCTTTGGGCATTGTGGGTCGATAATGTCTATGGCATGGGCGTGCAATCGCTTAACTACAAGTCCAGAAGATCCTGGCTATTGAATTCAGTTCTGAACAACCCAATAAGAACTAAGGGCCCTTAGTTTGGTAAAGTAATCCCTCATAGCAAGGAGGCCTCAAGTTGCTTGACCGGTTGTAAGGATACGTTGCATCTACTACAGAGCTCGTTGATTGAGATTTTCTGACTCATATGGAAGGGTATAAAGCATCCCAAGCTTTCCAATTTCCACTGACATTTGCCTCATTTAGTTGGCGACGTTTGGTGCACCCAAAGAACCTACTACCAGAGTGTGAATCAAAGACTGTTGTGATGATTGTTTCAAGTTAGATACTTCCAATGATTGTTGTTCTGTTAAAATCTTAATTTGTGGAGGAAGAATTTCCTGTTGAAATGGTTGTGACAAAACCATCCCCTCTTAGCTTAGGGGAATTGAGGCCTTTTAAGTAGGAATTGACTTGGGTTTGTACAACCAAGTTCAGTTTTTCTGTAAATATGTTCAGTGCCTTCCTATTGTGCTTATATACTTGCATTTCTGAATTTTTTTTATTGCACTTATACACTTGCATTTCTGGATTTTTTTTAGGATGGGAATTTCCTTGTAATACTGTTGCTAGATTTATGTAGCTCTCTCTATTCCATGAAGTAATGTATGATGCATTTATCAAAAAATAGAACTTACTGTGTGATTTCAGTCTTAGCCATGTCTTTTCCCTGAAATGATTTGTCATAAAGCTGAGTAAAAAACCAGCCTCCAGCATTCCTATGATTTTATCATGGATACTGGGAAGCTTGGTAATTTTTCCTTTCAAAGTTGTCCAGACTTGAAGCTATAGGCTTAATGTAGTTTGGGTTGGTCTAGGATATGTACACCAGATGATTGTACTATCCATTTGTTTTCATAAGCTGTGAAAGATCTTCATCCATTTACTCTCACCAGGAAATGATTAAGTATATGTATCAAATATGTTATTCTCTTAATTTGAAATGTTTTGTATAAGTCTTTTTTCCATATTTATTGAATTTAAAATCAATATAGTTCTTCTCTGCCTATTATTTTAAACACTTCTCGCTGATTGATTTGTATAGATTCTTTTGGCATTCACCCTTTTTGCAGTAGATGATCCAACTGCATTCCTACTCGGAGGAGTTTTTGGACATGCTGGCGTAATTTCCCAATGAAAGATGTCTGCAGAGTATTAAATACTAATCCTTACCTCCATTGTTATTTGATTCTTATGCAAACATTCAATATATTTGCATGGAATTTTTGGATAATGACTACATGTATTCGAGCTTACAAGATCAAACAAATTTGCAAAATAGAAGAAAATTGGTTTGCTGAAATTTATAAATGTGACTAACCTACTTGATTTCTTGATGTCTTAAGCCTTCCATTGCAGTCTATTTTTCCATTACTTGTAGAATATTGCATCTTCTTCTTGACAAATAGAATATTCAATAGGGTTGGAGTTATTAATTCATATAGGTTGCTTGGCGGATCTTTCACATGTACCTAATTTCTAGTTATTTTACATGGTAAGTGAAATTCGTTGTTGACTTATCTCTTCTAGCAAGCCAGACGTGCATTGAAAATTATCCATGAAGCATTTTGCAAAGGAAATGTTCAAAGGTTGTTTGTGTGCTGGGGGAGAAGATTTTTATAGCCATGATAATCTTGAAAATATCTATGCACATGACAACAAGCAACCTCAAGTAGATCTCATCTTCTAATCAATCCTCCTATGCCTACTCTCTGTTGTTTCTAATCTATCATATCCAAGCCAAGCTATAAAAATATGAAATCCCTATCCAAGCTTTAACATACTATTGATCTTCGTCATCTATGTTAAGAATAGATTCCCTACCTACTTATCCTCTTCCTCTCTCTATCTGAGTATAAAATCCATAAATAACTCATCAGACATAGGTACAAGCCATCAATGCATGGGGACCATGGTGGTTCTCACTATGGGCTCAGCGATGAACCTTACTGGATATCTCATGATTTGGCTCTCTGTCACTAGTAGAGTTGCAAAGCCTGCCATGTGGTAGATGTACATGTATCAATGCATCAAAGGAAGCTCCATGATTTATATTTTTCTTGTCATGACCCTCGTGTTGGCTAGTTTTCTTATGGTTTTTATTTTGTTGGAAAACTTGCTGGTTCTTCCATAGATTGTGATTTAGTTGTTTGCTGCAGTAATAATTCTGATCATCTTCTTGCCATTGCTGATAGTCATACGAAAGGTGAAGCTCAATGAACAATGTTGATGCCATATCTTGGCTTACCTAGATCCAACAAGACTGAGTAGGTAAGTTGAGGAGCTTAGGCCTTCTTTCACTGTGATTTTCATGCATTTTTACCCTCCTGTTTTGCTGTCTTTAAGATCGAATGTGATATCGACCTATTGTCGTGCATTCAATAGAGAAATATGATTCCCAAAAAACTGTTGATAGGGTAGAATATTGCACCTTATTCTTGACAAATAGAATATTCAACAGAGTTGGAGTTATCAATTCATATAGGTTGCTTGGCAGATCTTTCACATGTATCTGATTTCTAGTAATTTTACATGGTAAGTGAAATTACATGTTGACTTGTCTCTTCTAGCAAGTCAGACATGCATTGAAAAGTACCCATGAAGCACTTTGCAAATGAAATCTTCAAAGGTTGTTTGTGTGCTGGGGAAGATTGTTATAGCC
>APFE030503987.1:0-10857 GCA_000404065.3 Pinus taeda
TTGACACTTTAGAAAACCAACAAGAACAAAACCCCAAAAACAACATAAACTATAAAACAACGAAGTAAGAGAAAGGTTGACTAAGCACATATAGTGCGCCACACTTCATCAGTTTACGATACCCGGATTGATAATTTATGTAGAGCAATTTAAGACGTTAAATTGACTAGACACAAATCACAAGTCATTCAGCACAAATGAAGGTGAGACTACTACTATAGCCACAGATGGTGATGTGTTGTTTATTGTTTCATTATAGGATGCATGTGTATATACATCTAGCAGTAGCTTTGATTGGATCCTTGACTCTTGGGAATTTCACTATGTAACCCCATGCAAAGATATTTTTGTTTCATATAATCCTGGTGATTATGGTAGAGTGCATTTGGGGAATAATCATTTTTGCAGTATTATTGGAGTGGGAGATGTCTAGATCAAGATGAAGGATGGACAAGATATATTGTTGAAATAGGTCAGGCATGTACCAGAAATGCACATGAGTTTGATCTATATGGGGCAGCTGAATGATGAAGGTTATTCCACAAGCTTTGGAAAAGGAGGCTTGAAAATTGGCAAATGAGAATTGGTCATGGCCAAAGGACCCAAGACGGGAACATTATACACATTGAAGGCACTGATAGGAAAATCAAATTTGGTTGTTGTCACAAAAGAAGGAAATTCAGGAGATCTGTGGCATAATTGCTTGGGTCATATGAGCGATAAGGGTTTAAAAATCCTTGTTGGTAACAATTTATTGCCAGATTTGAAATCCTACAATCTTGATCTTTGTGAGCATTGTATATATGGTAGACAAAGAAGGGTTTCATTCCTTAGAGGTGGCCATGACAGAAATAAAAATGTGTTAGAATTGATACACTCAGATGTGTTTGGGCCTATTTACATCAAGTCATTAGGAGGAGCATCATATTTTGTAACATTTATAGATGATGCACCCAGGAAGGTTTGGACATATCCTATGAAAATTAAAAGTGAAGTGTTTGAAAATTTTCAAAAATTTCATGTTGTTGTTGAAAGAGAGACCAACAAATTGCTCAATTGTTTAAGAACAGATAATGGTGGATAATATTGCTCAAATGCATTCAAGGAATGTTGTAACAGGTTCAGCATAAAGCATGAGAAAATTGTGCCCAGTACTCCTCAACAGAATGGTGTCGCAGAAAGCATGAATCACACCATTATGGAAAAGGTGTGAAGTATGTTGTCCAATTCTAGCTTGGAGAAGAAGTTTTGGGCTAAAGCAGTCAGGACCGCTTGCTACCTCATAAATAGATCTCCAACTACAGCCTTGGATGGTGATATCCCTGAATAATTTTATACTGGTAAGAAGTTGAATTATTCTCACTTGAAAATGTTTGGATGTGAATCATTTGTACATATTCCCAAAGAAAATAGAATTAAGCTAGATGATAAATCTATGAAATGAATTTTTTTGGGATATGCAGATGAATAATTTGGTTATGATCTATGGGATCAAGTCAAACATAAAATTATTAGAAGTAGGGATGTTATATTTAATGAGTCAGAAATGTTCAAGAGGACTGTAGGTGAGCTGGAGGTCAAGAAAGTTATTGGCGGGTTTGAAGAGCAGTAGGAAAACATCCCACCAATGGAAGAAAATGAAAATCAAATTCAGAAGAAGGAAGAACAACAGGTGGAGAATTAAGAACACAAAGAAGAAGGAATATTGCAGGAACCTTTATAGGAGATTCAACCTGATAATGCACCACCACAGTTGGTCCATAGATCTTCTAGGCCTCATAGGCCTTTACAAAGGTATCCTCCTTCAAACTATATTTTGTTGACTGATGAAGGTGAGCCTAATTGTTTTCAAGAAGCTTGTAAAGTTAATCACAGTAAAGAATGGTAGAAAGCAATGGAAGAAGAAATGAATTCTTTGCTAGAAAATAAAACTCGGGAATTGGTAAACCTCCCAAAAGGTAGAAAGGCTCTACAAAACAAATGGGTTTACAAGATTAAGCATGAAGGTGACGAAAATAAGGAGAGGTATAAAGCAAGGTTGGTGGTGAAATGATTTTCCCAAAATGAAGGTATTGACTTCACTGAAATTTTCTCACTTGTTGTTAAAATGTCATCCATTAGAGTCATTCTTGGTCTTGTTGCTACTTTAGACTTAGAATGTGAATAGTTAGATGTAAAAATTGCTTTTCTTCATGGTGAATTGGAGGAAGAAATTTATATGGAGCAACCGTAAGGCTTCATAGAAAAAGGCAAAGAAGACCTTGTTTGCAGGTTGAAGAAGAGTCTCTATGGGTTGAAATAGGCACCTCGACAATGGTACAAGAAATTTGATTCATTCATGTTGGAACATGGTTTTCACAAGTTGGAAGCTGACCATTGTGTTTATATCAAAAGGTATGATCAAGGAAAGTATATAATATTATTGTTATATGTCGATGATATGTTATTGTTGGGCATGATAAGAATAAGATCAATAGGTTGAAGAAAGATTTGGACATCAAATTTGTAATTAAGGATTTGGGATCAGCACAACAGATATTGGGCATGAGGATTATGTGTGACAGGGAAAACAAAAGGTTGTGGTTGTCATAAGAAAATATATCAAGAAGGTGCTTGACAGGTTTAATATGAAGGATGCTAAGCCAGTTGGTACACCCCTTGCAGCCCACTTCAAGCTGAGTACTGAATTATGTCCTAGTGAGGACAAGGAGAAGGAAAATATGAGCAAGATTCCTTATGCTTCAGCAGTTGGTAGCTTGATGTATGCCATGGTATGCATGCAACCAGAAATTGCATATTCAGTGGGAGTAGTGAGCAAGTTCCTTGCCAATCGAGGAAAACAACATTGGCAAGCAGTAAAATGGATTTTGATGTATCTCAAGGGTACTAGTCATTATTATTTATGTTTTGGTCATAATGAGACTGTGCTTGAAGGATTTATAGATGAATATATGGCTGGAGATATGGACACAGGAAATTCCATTACAGGTTATTTGTATACATTTGCAGGTGTAGTAGTATCTTGGGTGTCAAGGCTACAAACAATAGTATCTCTCTCTACAACAGAAGAAAACTACATAGCTGCAATAGAAGCTTGTAAAGAGACGTTTTGGATGCAGCAATTCCTAGGAGAGATAGGAATAAAGTAGGACAAGTATGTGCTATATTGTGATAGTCAGAGTGCCATTCACTTGGAAAAAAACCCAACATTTCATTAAAAAACCAAAAACATTGACATAAGGTACCGTTGGATCCGGCATGTTTGGAGGAAGCACAGTTATCCTTGGAAAATACCCATATAGATAGGAACCCTGTTGATATGCTCACTAAGATTCTACCAAGAAATAAACATGAGTTATGTAGAGGCATGGTAGGACTTGGTGTGACTTGATTCATGACTCTTGTTTGGCTTCAAGTGGGAATGTTAAGTGTGAAGCCAAATTGATGCACACTGTGTGAATGATGGCGTCGAATCCCCGACAATCTACCGTCCCAACCGTCACCACCACACTCATGCCGAACCTACCACATCGCCATTAGTTTCTAGATCTTCATCTGAATCACATGCAGGATTTTAGATCCTCCTTCAGCCTCTATACATTTCTAATTTCTATGGGCAAGGAATGCAAGCCAAAGTCCCAGGCCTGTTGTTGTGTAATATGAAGTGATTTCATTATTCATTGGTAATATATTTGTGTTATTCTTTTGTTTCTCAATTTGTCTATCTGTGTGATTATTCTTATTATTCTCTGCTATTTCCGTCTGAGCATAAATCTGATATGTGCTCTAAACTAACAGATATCATGACGTCATGCATAGACTCCACAACGCCCACGGATAACATATAGTTGTCAACTAGCCGAGGTTACTCATTCTACACTGTGAGAATGTCTATTGGTTGTTTCCCTGGAACTCAGATCATTGGAGTTTCAATGGAACTATATTATCTACCCACAATATAGACACTATTCGCACCTCTAAATATCAAGAGAAAGAGATATGGTTTCAAAGTGAATGTTGTTATCATTGTGTTAATGAAGTTGTGCCACTTCATGAATTTTATTTATTTGATACAAAAAAACTTACCAAATGTTTTCTTGTAATTTCCTAATTCCTTGGCCAGTAATCCAAAATTTCTTCCTTAAATCTTCTAGGAGTTATAAGTGTTTATTTCTCTACCGTAGATCTTCATGTGTTCAATAATGCATTACATTGAATGTGTATGATTGAAGAGCTCAACTAGAATGATGATGTACTTCATAAATTATGAGATGGACATTAACCCTACACCTAAAAATATAATCACCCAAAACTTCATATTAATGAAGGGTGAGGCTACAGCCATGTAGAAATTAATGTGTAGATTCAAAAATGCTCATGAAATTTACTAAATAACAAGACTCGAAGCTACTCTATTGATTTGCAGAAGTTAATTCACCATATAGAACACAAATCATAAACATGCAAAAGGAAAAATGGCACATGCATAGAGATTTATCTAGTGGAAATCAAATTCTCAAAACCCCTTCCTATAGTATTGCATTAATCAGAGAATAGATATGAAATACATATGCTTTCTCAAGACAAGGAACAACTTACAAGTGTATAGTCTATCCTTATGCCTGACTGACTAACTCTAGCCAACACTTAGCCAACTTTCAGGCCCTCCAAGCTCCTAATTCCTTGCATTGTTCCCTTGATAAATTGGCCCCTATTATTTAGGAATTTCCCTCATCTAGATTGTGCAATTCTTTTAGGTCCTTCCTCTAATTGCATGCACCTCTTGTACACATTGGAATAGTCTACAATTGGTAGTACATTGCCTTGAAATCTCCATCTCAATTGGGTAAATTGAATTCTTTGCATGCAACAATTATTTTGGGTGGATTGATCAGTTAACTGGTTGATCACTAAGTGTGGTTGAAGTTCCACTTTCACAACTTGACCTTCACTAGTTCTTCGGACAGTTAGAAATAGTTAAACTAACAAATAACTCAAATTAACTTAAACAAATTGCTACAAATTAGCAAGCAAACATTCTAAATTGAACTCAAGCTTCCAAAACTCGAATTAACTAAGTGACAAGTGCCATGTCATCTCAGTAAACTACCTTCAAGAATTCTGTTGAAATAGAAATTCAAAAAAATTTCTCTACTTTGACCAAGGCAAAGTCAAACTGAGATTTTCTTGCTATATTTTCAACACTTCCTCTTAGCAAGAAATGGATTATCAACCACCCCTATCCTACACCAATAGAACTCTAAATTCCCTCTTGACAAGGCCTTTGTGAAAATATTAGCTTCTTATTCCTCTGTCGGAATGTCAATGCAACAACATAATCTACCTCTGCGCACAATCTCGTAGATGGTGATATCGAATATCAATATGCTTGGATCGATCATGAAAAATAGGATTCTCAAATATTTTGATGCAACTCTGATTATCACATTAAATCACAATAGGATCCATCATCTGACCAAACAAGCCAACAAGTATCTTTCTCATCCATATCACCTCACACGTTGCTTGACTTTCAGTCATGTATTATGCTTTTGCTGAGCTGAGTGCCACTAATCTCTTCTTCTTTTTGTACCAAGAAATCGTTGTTGACTCAAAACTAAAAATTCCACCTCTTTCGTTCTGATGGAATTCTCGTCCAATCTACATGTGTGAAGCCACATAGATTCACTCCCTTTGTTCATTTGTACCATAGTCAAAACTGGGTAGTGCCTCTGATGTACTGCATAACATGCTTAGTTTCCCTCTAAAATATTTTGGTTGGCATGACCATAGCTTAACTCAGTGGTTTTATTGCAAACCACATGTTTGTTTGTGGGTTTATTGCAAAGTATATGTTTGTTTGTTTGTTCATAAGATACACGAGTCAACCCACCAACTATCAGTAAACAGTCGCATCCACTTCCTTACCTGAAGTGGCATCCTCTTTCCTCCAGTTGGTCACTAGAGGAGTCTCCATGGGTTTACACGTGTCCATGCAGAACCTCTAAATTATCTCGTTGGCACACTTTACCTGAGAGACAAACAATTCCCCATCACCTTTCCATACTTCCAATCCAAGGAAGTAGTGTATGAGGACCATGTCCTTCATCTTGAACTCTCTTGCAAGGCCCTCCGTGCAAGATCTAATCAGCTACCCATCACCAGTCAAGATCAAGTCATCAATATATAAAACAATAATCAATTATTTACCTTCTACCAAAATATGATAGATTCTTGCATCCGCTTCACTTTTAGTGAAGCCCAAACTGGTGAGATAGATATCAATCTTGGTGTACAACGCACATGTTGCTTACTTGAGGCCATATAATGCTCACTTGAGTCTGCACACATGAGAATTTTGATTAAAAGTCCTAAAGCCTTCTATTTTCTCCATATACACCTCCTCATCAATAACTCCATTGAGGAATGTTGTTTTCACATCTATCGGGTGGATCTTCCACCCATCTATGCACTTAAAGAAAGGACTGATCTAATGGATGAGTACCTTACTACAAGAGAAAATGTCTCCTCATAGTCAATCCCCTCCACTTGAGAGTACTCCTTGGCCAAAAATTTGGCCTTGTACTTTTCTATGCTTTCATTTGTTGTCTACTTCACTTTGAAGATCCATCTCAAACCCACAACTGATTTGTCTGCTGTTCTTGAGACCACTTTCCAAAAATTATTCTTCACAATGGATTCACACTCCTCCACCATTGCATCAACCCATTTAGGTTTCTCTACTCCTTCTTTGAAATAGGATGGCTCGGTCTCTACTAGATCAATTATTAGAGCCTTGTAGACAGTGTACCAATATGGTGACCTTCTCTACCTACGTTGATTTGAAGGAGCACCCACATTCTCCCTCTCATCATGCACAAGTCTCTCAAATTTTCTAGTTTTTTTCATGCCTTCTCTGGATGGTTCTTCTTGAGTGGATGTCTCCACTCTCTTCTCCTCAACTTGTGGTTTCTCCACAACATCATGAGGCTCCTCCTTTGGAAATAAGAACTCCACCTTTGGTGGGATCTAAAGCTCCCTCTCAAGAGAGCACCGCATAACTTTGCCTTCATCAAATTTGACATCCTGACGCACAACTGTCATTCTGAGTGATGGAAAATACACATGGTAGTTGTGGGGAGTTTCTGTGTAACCCATAAATACCCCCAATTATGTTGTTGGCTCTAACTTCTTCCTTGATTCTTTGGATACATGGAAATAGACAGAGGCTCCAAAGATCTTGAACTACGACACATCTGGCTTCCTCCCCGAGAAAGCTTCCTCTAGTGTGATCATGCCAGGAATCTAATGAGGACTCTTATTCTACAAATAGACCATTGTGTTACATGCTTTAGCCCACAAGCGCAGAGGTAGGATTTGGTAATGCAACATCATTCGTGTTGCTCCCACGATGCTTTGATTCTTCCTCTCAACCACCCCATTATACTGTGGGTTGTGGGATGTTGTCAACTCTTTCAAATGTCTTCTTTTGCACATAAAATTTTAAACTTATTCAACACGTACCCACCTCCATTATCGCTCCTGAGAGCCTTCACCTTATTTCTCATTTCTTTCTCCACCAGTGCCTTGAACTCTAAGAACTTAGAGAAAGTCTCATCCTTCTTCTGCATGACGAATATTTAGCACTTCCACGAGTAGTCATCAATAAAGATGACAAAATACTTGTTCCTGGAAATGGAGGCTATTGAGAAAGCTCCACAAACGTCAAAGTGGATCCTTTCAAATATTGCATGTGCTCTGTTGTCCCAATCATGGAAAGTGGCTTTTGTGTACTCCCCAAGGTACACCCTTTGCATGTGTCATGTTGATCTAGTGCTCCTTTGGGGAGGCCTGTGGTAATTTGTTGTATGATTTTTAAAGCGCCGTGATACAAATGGCCAAATATTCTATGCCAAAGTTTGCCAACATCGCATCTATGCACCTTCTCCGCCTTTGTGCTCAATGCAGCACAATCCTCCACATCTAGATTGTAGAGATTCTTCACATGAACCCTGAATTGCTTCACATGTCTCATGGCTATGTGTCTCAAGAATTCCTTTGCTTTGTTGAAGACCACATCGTAACCACAGTCTTCCAAAACTACAACGGAGACAATATTCTTCTTTAGAATAGGAACAAACATCACATCCTTGAGCATGAGAGGGGAGTTCAACTCCCTTTGAAAGGTGATTGTACCAATCTCAATCGTGATGTACCTTCCATCATCTCCCTTCTCAATGTGCATCTAGAGATCCTTCTCCTCCAAATCACTGAAAAAATCTCTATTCCCTGTCATATGGAACGAGGCACCAATGTCGAGGTACCACACACTTCCCATCTTTGTGTTGTCCATGTATATAATGAGAGTAAAATCAAGCTCAAATTGTGAAGCAAAAGCTTCACATGCTGCTCCTCTTGAGGTCTTCTTGCTTGTCTTCTTGTATGGACACTTTGTGGCATAGTTCCCGAAGTCATGATGGTGAAAGCACATGATTCTAGACAAGTCTTTCTTCATGTCCCCTTGATTAGATTCTACTTTGGATTGGGATTTCTTCCCTTTCCCTTTATTTTCCTTTCCATACAAGGCACAGTTCTCTTGATCCTCGCCCTTGGATGAATTTTTGTCTCTCGGTATCCTGCCTTATTTCCTCCTACACGAAGTCAAACCATAAGCACTCCCAACTTGGTATTTCCCCCTACCATTTACCGAATCTTGATAGCTATGCCAGCGCTTGGGAATGCCCAAAAGTAATAAAGCTACCAAATATTCTTCAAGGAAATTAACACAACCCTACCAATTTCATCATGACACTCTGTAAACCTACTCAGATACTGTGGAATTATGTCATTCTTCTACATATTGATGCTTCGAAGCTTTTCCTTGAGTGTCAGCCTCATGTGGTCACTATTGTTCTCGAATAATTCTGTCAATGTTTTCCACAGCATGAATGAAGTATCTTTTCCATGGAGATTCGAGACACTATGATCATGTATTCCCTCCAATATGATTATCTTTGTGGTCCTTCCATGCAACAAAGTTTGAGGTTCCTTCCAATGCATACTCGAGCCTAAGTCCATTGAAATCCATCTTCTCAGTCCTAAAGAAAACCTACAACATTGATCCTCAATTTCAAACCTCATGTAATGATAACTTCGAAATATTGGTTCTACAGTGATTATAACTCTAATACCATGTAGAAATTAATGTGTAGATTTGAAACTTCTCAATAAATTTACTAAATCACAAGACTCAAAGTTACTCTATTGATCTGTGGAAGTGAATTCACCATCTAGAACACAAATCATAAACAATCAAAAGGAAACATCACACACGCATAGAGATCTATCTAGGGGAAAGAAATTGCTCAAAACCCCTCCCTATCTGTATTGCATTATTTAGAGAATATATGTGAAATACATATGCTTTCTCAAGCTTGAGCACACCCTGTAAGTGTATAGTTGTTAGGCCCCTATACAAATAGTGTAACCCCTTATTGTTATTAGTAAAGCCCCCTTATTATATTTTTGTACCCATGTAGTCCCCATATTGTTACTATTGTGCTCCATATAAGCCCACTATTGTTATTATTGTGCCCTTATATTATTATTGTTATGTCGGCTCTGATTATATTATGACTCCTTAGACTCCTATATATAGAAAGGAGGTCTTTTCATTTGTATCATCTAAGAATTATTCATTTGTGTAATGTAAAGGAGTGTTTCCCCCTCGAAGAGGCTGAATTCTAAGGGTTCATCATATCTTTTCTATCTTTTTGTGAGCTGGTTTCATAAACTTTGGTATCAAGCTTTGGATTCTAGGGTTTCGCTGCTCCAAATAGGTCATTGTGGGATTTTTCACTATAACTTTTTTTCTGCGACGTTTTCAGAAGTGAAAAAAAAACCATTTGAGATGAAATCACATTAAACCTCGGGTCCAAAATTTCAGAGCTTTTTCATTATATTTGCAGAGATATGATCTGAGGAAGTTGGTCTTTTTGTAGACTCCTGAATTACATTCCAAACAGGTGACCTGGGGAAAATCGTCATAACTTTCTCTCTAAGCATCGGATTGAAATTTTGTAAGAAGTTACAGAAAGAGGACGGACTTTAGTTTCTTGTATATATTTTTTAGAGCCAAAGGTCGAAACAGTGACACATGGCACTTCATACAAGTTCGCTATTTTGGAAAGGTCTATAATCAGGTCATCTTGGGAGATTGTGCATAACGCTTCCTTGGAGAATCCAATTTGGATCAAAGTGGTGGCATTGGAAAGAGGACACAGAGGGCTACTACAGATCACAATCTCAGAACTGGATGATTCGAAATTACAGAGTTATAGTCGTTTCAAGAACGAGCTCCTAAAATAAAGAAAATGCGATATGAGGAAGTTTGATGGCAAGGATCCGGTAAATTGGATACTTCAGATGGAGCAATATTTTGATCTACATGGTGTACCACTATTACAAAAAATATGTATTGCATCTTCATATTTAGAACTAGATCAATTTTTATGGTATAAAAGGCTTTGTTCTCGTAAACAACTTGCTACAGGGTCAATTTTCATGGAGGAAATGATAGCACATTATGAGGATACAAAGAGCAACACCTTCTTTAGAGCAACTCCACAACAATGGGAAAGAGTAAAAGAGCTTTGTTACATAGTGGAAAGTAAAATTATGGCAACAAGGAAGTCTACCCCTCACAACTATAATAATGGAAGTGTTGTTTCTCCTAGCCTTTCACAACCTGCAAGGGTTACACCACAACAATTGGAAGAGAAAAGAGAAAAAGGGCTTTGTTACAATTGTGATAACAAATGCACTAAAGGTCATAAGTGTGCTGAGAATAAATTATTT
>APFE030503987.1:10867-28144 GCA_000404065.3 Pinus taeda
TACTTTTTAGAACAAATATTATCTTTAGAAGATCAGAAAAAATGGGTCACAAATATGTTGGGTTATGACTTTGACATCATCTATAGAAAAAGGAAGCAAAATTTTGTTGCAGATGCACTCTCAAGAAAGGATGAGGATGTGGAAGCATTGTTTTGTGCTATTTCTATTATCCAACCAGATTGGATAAACAAAGCAAGGGATGAATTGAAGAAGGATGAAGAAGTGTGGCCACTCATTCAAAAGTTGCAAAAGATCCCAATTCAAACAATATTGCTAAATCTTGAAGAGGAAGGAAAAATCATATTGTAACCTCGAGCATTCACAGAAACAAGAACCCGATAGCTACGAAATCGATCAATTTCATAGTATCTCATCAAGTGGAAGAACTTACCCGCTGAAGATTCCACATGGGAGGAAAAAAATATTCTACAGAAGCATCAAGAACTACTCAAGTGTTGAGGACAACACTTTTTTAAGGAGAGGGGCATGTTAGGCCGCTATACTACTAGTGTAACCCCTTATTGTTATTAGTACAGCCCCCTTATTATATTGTTGTACCCATGTAGTCCCCATATTGTTACTATTGTGCCCCATAGAAGCCTATTATTGTTATTATTGTGCCCTTACATTATTATTGTTATGTCAGCTCTGATTATATTATGACTCCTTAGACTCCTATATATAGAAAGGAGGTCTTTTCATTTGTATCATCCAAGAATTATTCATTTGTGTAATGTAATGGAGGTTTCCCCCTCGAAGAGGCTGAATTCTAAGGCGTTCATCTATATTTTCTATTTTTTTTTTGAGCTGGTTTCATAACAAGAGTCTATCCCTCTGCCTGACTGACTTACTTTGGCCAACACTTAGCCAATTTTCAATCCATCCAAGAAACTAATTCCTTGTGTTTTTCCCTTGAGAAATTGGCCCCTATTATTTAGGAATTTCCCTCATCTGGATTGTGCAATTCTTTTAAGTCCTTCCTCTCACTTCATGCACCACCTATACACACTGGAATAGTCTACAAATGATAGTACTTTTCTTTGAAATCTCCATCTCAACTAGGTAACTCGAATTCTCTCCATCCAACAATTATTTTGGGTTGATTGATCATTTAACTGGTTTATCACTGAGTGTGGTTGATGTTCCACATCCATAACTTGACCTCCACAAGTTCTCTTATAGTTTGAACTAGTTAAACTGACAATAACTAAAATTAATTGAAATATATTGTTACAAATTAGAAATCAATCATACTGATATGAACTCAAGCTTCCCAAACTCGAATTAACTGAGTTAACTGAGTGACAAGTGCCATGTCACCTCAATTAACTACCTCCAAGAATTTTGCTAAAATTAAAATTTGAATTTTCTCTAGTTTGACCAAGGCAAAGTCAAATTGAGATTTTCTTGCTGCATTTTCAACAAACCATGTGCACTACAGGGCACAATTGCATCTTATATTCCCAATTATCCTTAAGGAGGGTTTATATAGCATATCTATGGCACACAACAATGATATCATTTATTCACTCAATGTATAATTAGTAAAGTTGTAATATGTATTATAACCCAAAGTAAATTGTCATTAGGGTTAAACATAACAAAATTGTTGCACTTACATGCAAATTTTCTTTATTGGTAATTCATTAGCATAAATTAAAATAAACAAATAATTATTAAAGCAGACTTCAAACAAACATTTCTTCAACACTCATCAAAAATAAATAACATGCATATCATATTCATTACATATACACAATAATAAAACCAAAGGAACCATTTTTTTTATTGAAAAATAGAGTACAATGGGTACAAGCATTATTTCTAAACTGTGGTAATTAATTGTGAATATATATTATATTTCTTTTATCTTCATCAAGTAACCAAACTTCAAAAATTCAACCAATAACCATGAAATGCAATGAGAGATCACAATGTGTGTGTGAAAGAGATTAGTGAGTGATAAGTGAATGTATAAAATTAAAAGTTTCAAGTGCGTTTCAAGTGAATGTATACCTAAGAGACATGTCTCTTTGTAAATTAGATCACATCTCTTTGTAAATTAAATTCTAGTAAGTCTACACATTTACATTTTTACTTTTATTATTCTCTGCCGCAACAGGGTAAAAACGCATTAAGAATGCATTGATTTTGACATTAAATCTAAATTGACCAAAAATTAAATGAGGTTATCTAATATTTACATTTGAGAAAATTTTATTTTATTTTATTTTTTAAATCTAAATTTTCTATGTTCTGATTGGTTAAATTGTTTGGGGTCTTATTTTGTAATGATAATATGTTCGTCGTTCATACGTTGACAAATTAGTGCACCAATACATAACTCAATCAGTTCAGCTTCCCTGCTTGTCATTCGTTATATAGTGATATATCCATTTATTTAAGTTCATATTCAATGTAGACAGAATACTCCTGACCTTGGGTATGCCACGTATAGCCTCGTCACATGGGCGCATGTGACCTGTTGGGTACTGTGCAATGGTGGAGATGAGTGTAAAGAAATCGACAGTGAGGGTTGTTTTACCAAACCCTAACCTTCTTCGCCTTGGCCTGCTGGACAGGATGCCATAGTTGTCACTCCTCTTCGAGCCTGGTGGCTTCACCACCCTTCTCTGTTCGTCCTACAACGACTCCTAATGAAAATCCATCACCGAGTTTATAGCATTCAGAATTTTCTCACACATATATGGATTCACTTCTAGGTCTGTAGTGGCTACAGTATATTTACCTATACGTTATTTTTTCCCTAATAGTTTTTTGAAATCCCTCTAACCCTGTACTAACTTTCCTCACTGATCCCTCCACATATTGCAAGGAGTATGTTAGGGGCGATGCACCACAACTACCTTGAGCTCGTCGGTCGATGCAACGCTATGGAATATCCTTCCAATTTGACATGTCATCCAACCACTCCCTGGAGGTAAGTTCTACTGGTGTTTTAATTTTGTTTTTTAACGCATTTATTCCCTACATGCTTCGACGTTAAACTGGAACTCTTGGGGTTGGAATACCCTTTACTTATGTATTGTTTCAATGACCTTGCAGGTTGCTTCTTTCCAACCTTGCAAAGCTTCTTTGTAATATAACTAACCTGCTAATATATGAAATAAATGCAAATATACCCAATATACTGAAATTATACCCAAGAGCCAAAACAAGAACAAATAGAGAAACTTCATATCTTTATTAATCAAAACCATACTCTGTTCATCCTACAATATCTCCTAAATAAAATCCATCACCAAGTTTCCAGCATTCAAAATTTTCTCTCGTGTATATGGATTCACTTCCAAGTTTGTAGTGGCTACAGTGTTTTTACCTATACGTTAATTTTTTCTTGATAGTTTTTTTGAAATCCTTCTAACCATGTACTGACTTTCTTGACTGATCCCTCCATAGATTGCAATGATTATGTTAGGGGCGATGCACCACAACTACCTTGAACTCGTCGGTCGATGCAACTCTATGGAATCTCCTTCCAGTTTGACATGTCATCCAACCACTCTCTGGAGGTAAGTTCTACCAGTGTTTTAATTTTTTTTTAACACATTTATTCCCTGCATGCTTCGACGTTAAACTGGAACTCTTGGGGTTGGAATACCTTTTACTTATGTCTTGGTTTAGTGACCTTGCAGGTTTCTTCTTTCCAACCTTGCAAATCTTCTTCACCAGGATTCTCACCTGTGGATTATTCATCGGGATATCAAAGCAAGCAATATTTTGTTGGACGAACAACTAAATCCTAAAATTGCAGATTTTGGATGAGCAAAACATTTTCCTGAAGACGAGATGCACGTCAATACAAGATTTGTTGGAACCTAGTAAGATTGCAAGACAATCATTACTCTTGCCTATTAACAATTAGGGATGCAGTTGTTGTACTTCACTGATTTTGATTTCAAGATGAAGGTCCCTCTTGTAGTGCCATCTTGATTTGTTCTTGCCCATTTACATAATCGATCAATATTTTATTTTCTAGGATCTCGGACTAGGTTTTCATTTGCATTTACCATTCAATTTATCATTCCTCGATTTTTAAATTTTGCTTCACTATGTATCTTTTCCATTGTAATTTGTAGCGGGTATATGGCACCAAAGTATGCTCTACAAGGGCAATTATCTGCAAAAGTTGATGTTTATAGATTTGGGTTTCTTCTCTTGTAAATTATGATGAGAAGAAAGAATAGGAACTATAATTTGCAGTCAACAACAATGGAGATGCTTTTAGGATCGGTGAGATACTGGTTTTATCCAGGCTTTGTTATTTATTCATCTATTGAGCGTTTTGTGAAGATATATTTTAGGGGGTTCCTTTATTTCATATGAAGTTTGTATCTATTGAGTTCATAATAAAATTAAATTTAGGCCAATATCATCAAAATAACGATCCGTTGTGATTATGCAGGTGTGGTCATTATACAAACGAGGAGATATTCTAGAGATAATTGATCCATTGATAATTGAAAGATGTGATGAGGAGCAAGCGTGCAGAGCGATTCACGTTGGTTTTTTGTGTACGCAATCCAACCCATCACTGCATCCATAGATGTCCACAATAAATTTGATTCTTTCATCTCATTCTGTGACGCTAACGATTCCCACAAAGCCCACTTTTGTGAGGTCTCATGTTTCCCAGAACTCCAATTCCACCAATTATGGGTCTGTATCTGGATCTGGCTTATCACATTCCATTGCTACCACATCTTCTTCTGTAACATCTCAAACTCCTATGGTAGCTCCTCCATCTAATGTCGATGCTTCCATCAATGACTTGGAAGTCAGATAACTCTAAGTTTAAGTTTGGTAAACTCCACGTGAATCAAAGATTGAGAAGTTGTGCATATCAAGTTGCAGTCACATGTTATTTTTATACTTAGCCAATCCATAGTTTTTTAGTTTATATTAAAATTTTCTAATATTTGATATCGTTCAACGCCCTTTATATATTCTAAACCCTATTGCAAATGTATTTTTTTTTTACGATAAGATTGGTTTTCTAAGTACCCTCTATCAATTTTGAAATATTTTGTTTTTACGATAAGATTGGTTTTCTAAGTATCTTTTATCAATTTTGATAATCACATGTAAATAGATTTTTTTAATATATTAAAATTAGTTTCCACAATTATTTTATTAATTTTGTAATAAGATTAGTTTCCAGAGTACCCTTCACTTCATTAATTATGATGTAATGAGCAAATATGTAACTCCTACATAAAGGAATAGTGTATTATTGATTAGAGATATTAAATTAATAATGTAATGAGAAAATATGTAACTCCTAAATAAAGGAATAGTGTAACTGTTGGACACCTAATTCTAAATGGGTTAGTGTGAAAGCCGAATGGACAAAAGGAGTCCAAGGGACCTTGGGATGTGAATCCCAACGGTCACAACAATGTACTATAAATTTATATCAAATGTTAATAAAATTGTATTGCATGCTTTATCTTTCACATCTCTTTTGTTGTCCATATGTGTTTAACCTGGTATCAGAGCAGGCGTATTCCTGCCCTGCATAATTAATTTGAGCCATTTGTTTATGGCCTTTCTGTGCAGTTTATTTCTGCCATATTCACTTGAACGTTTCTCTACCTCACTGCCCATGAACGTTCCTGAAAGAAGTGTTGTCCATTATTCTCTGTGCATTATTCCCTGACCAGCATTGTCCAAGTTGTTCTGACCACCGCCTCTGTCCTTCCAGTGCTGCTCTGCCTCTGTCCTTCCAGCACTGCACTGCCTCTGTTCTGACATGGTATAATTTATCTTTATGCTCATGTGTAACTCTTATTTTCCCGCTCTCACTCAGAGTTATGCATGTTCTGTCTTATGTCCATTGAATGCATACAATTCTTTTGTCCCACTCAAATTTCATTTCATTTTCTTCTTGAATCTCAAATCTTTCAAATCTTTGTGAATCTAAGTCCATCGAGATCCATACGCCGGAAAGGGAATGCCCTGCATTGTACCTCTACATTAATTCAAATGTAATCTTTGCAATGCATTGAAATGGCATGGGAATGCATCTGTCTCTATGCGTGTTGTTTTTTAAGGTCACGCGATGAATGGAACTTGAAGAGTTTGACGGTTGCTGAAAGGAATAATGCTTGAAAGGGTCATTGCTTCCTTGTTATATGGTGGTTCTTCATATATATATAATAAAAAAAAATATATATATATAATATAGGTTGAATACCATGCGTTGAGTGCAACATTAGCATTTCCTTTCATTTCAGTCACCATGCATTGTATGGTGTGTGTTGTATAGTGTTCAATAGTTTTGAAGGTCGTGGTTAAAAGTTGTTGACTATGTATGCATGGTGCTGAAATCACAGAGCAATGGTGTTGGGTATAGTAACTTTCTTTGGTATTTCCCTTGTGCGTTGCTGACTTTCTGCGTGAATATATCTCTTGGTGTGGTCATTTATAAAGTTTATTAAGTTGCAGGTGGAAAAGCAGTGGAACGCTGTGATCAGTTTACAAGTGACAGGTTCTGCGTGCAAGAGGACGATGTGTGCAACGAAGTGCAACGAAACTTGGAAGGCGCTAAGCTTATTGTAAAATTCAGATGTACTAGAACTAACTCCAGCATTTTGAATGCTTTCTATAAGTGTATTATCTCGTCAATTGGAAACAGAACCATAGCATCAGCATGATTATTGACATGATTATTTGTCGCTACATGTGACCTCTTGCACATCATCTTACAACAATCTTTTCTACTGGAACTTTGTCCACTCTGGCCCACTGTTGTAGCAGCCTTTGAAGATAGAAATCCTTCCGGAGAGCCTATTACTTGTTTATTCTCATCTCTAAAAGCATCTTCCATATCAGATGAGATGCACTTTTCTTTCAGCCAGGTAAATACAACCTGTTGAAGCAGCTTTTCTTTTGGCACTATTTCATGCATACACTGGATATGAAGTGATTTCAAAAGGGCAAGGGCGCACATCAAAGTTTGGGTTTTCATACTTTCCGAGTACTAAATTGAGTGCGTTAAAATAAAAGTTGCATGATTTGGTTCTATGAACTGAATGATGAGTATGAAAGTCTATGCTCATGGATTGGAAATGAACTTTCGTATAAAGTTATGTTTTAATATTTGTGATTTGGAAAGCCCTATGAAATAGGAATAAGTTATGATGAAAGTATGTGAGTTAATCATGGAAGTATGGTGAAAGTTTGGGATGATGTGTATAATCTCATGTGAATATTGGCATGGTTTAGGAAGCATTTGAGTATTGTTTTTGCCTGAAGGTGAGTGGATCTAGATTGATAATATTGAATGATTTTGAACATATATTGGAAAGCTTCCGCAGGTTGAAATGGGAAAGTGTGAATTGGCCAGTGATTGAAGTTTTTGATTCGGTAAATGTTGGGATGCATTCTTCTATGTTTTAGATATTAATGATCGTGGGTATTGCAGGCCTAGCCCTGCGTCACTTTTCCTCATTGTTTCACTATTTTTTGAGGATTAAAAAATGGCTCCAATTAGTGCAATATTAAAGTTAGTGGACAATCTAATACTCTCTACTATGAATAATACAGTCAAAATCAGCAAGGATTTTCTCTCAGAAATTCAGATATGTCTACAAAATGCACAAGAAAAGATTGATTTTTTGCAGCTTGAATCACAACTATAGCAAGAAGAGCTACATCAAAATAGACACCATTCTGAACCTGTTTTTGTTCAGAACATTGAGACAACCACCCATCAGCAGCATGTCAATAATGTTACAGTTCATTCAGATTTAGTACCAAAACAAACAGAAGGTACATGCAGAGCAGAAGTTCAGTGTGCACTTCAAGCCATCACAGACCTTGGGAACAGCTTGTCACAACAAGCACAGAACCGGTCTTGGATATGAAAGGACTGTCCTTTCATATTCCAGACTACTCAAACCCATTCAGTTTCAGAGTGTTGGTTCATTCATGACAGTCAGCTTCAGCTGTTCCAGAATTCTACTCTCTTCACAGCAGCAACAATAACAACAGATTGTGAAATGCCACTAATGATCGAGTTGGCCAATCTAAAAGATACTGTTTTGATCCTCCATCATTAAGCATTGTCATAAAAACAGTCAGTCTTCAACAGATGCTTCAGAAACAACGTCTTGCAAGAACAAAAGATTCATCTTGGATGATCGCTTCTTGGCAATGGGCATCAACAACCAAAGAGAATTCCAAACACATGTTAGAACTTGTTCCAGAATATTGAACAGTCTTGCAGTTGAGTTTTCTCCATCATCTCACCTTGTATCTGACAGGGGGGGAAATGATGGTCATCTACAAGCTTCAAAATCACATCAAGCGAGACGGAGCCACAACCTGCCACACAAGTTTCAGAGTTGTAGCCAGAGACAAAGATGCCCGTGAACATGCCTTCAGTGGGCAATCTGGGACACTTCCTCTAGCAGAAGACTTCAACTTATTGCCAGTTTTGGAAGAGTTCCGAGAAGCAAAATTGAGAACACTTCCTCTAGCAAAAGACTCCAGCTTCTTGCCAGTTTTGGAAGAGTTCCAAGAATTGCATTAAGCATTCCAGAGTTGTTGGTCATCCTTAAAACATCACAGGTTGAGACTTCCCTTTTTAGGTTGAAGTTTTACCTTTTATGTGGGGTGAGACCTCCCTTTTATGGTTGAAGGTTTCCCCTCTTTAAAACAATAGGATCACTTCCTCTAGCAGAAGACTTCAGCTTCTTACCAGTTTTGGAAGAGTTCCGGGAACTGCACTAAGCGTTCCAGTGTTGGTGGCCATCCTTAAACCACCGCCCTTTATACCAACATTTCATAGAGCACATTCAGCCTAGTGCTGCCATGCATTTTTGCACATTTTGTACTACAGCTCTCTTTTTGGACTCATACATAACCCTTCGGATTAAGGGGGGGGAATGTTGGACACCTGATCCTAATTGGGTTAGTGTGGAAGCCGAATGGACAAAAGAAGTCCAAGGGACCTTGGGATGTGAATCCCAACGGTCACAACAATGTACTATAAATGTATATCAAATGTTAATAAAATTGTATTGCATGCTTTATCTTTCACATCTCTTTTGTTGTCCATATGTTTTTAACGATAACAAACCCACACATGCAAAGACACCCATTTTTGTATCCTGACTCATAAAGTAGAGCGCGCGATTTCCGTGGGGGTTACCGGAGATTGTAGACAGTAAAGCCAAACCCATTCTCTTCATAATAATGCTCATGGACTACAGTTGGCCAAACACGTTCTTTATCTATATGATATCGTGGATATTCACTTTGTGGAAATTATTTTTTTCTGGAGTAGAAGCACAGTTTTTTGTATATGATATGCATTTTCTCTACTTCATTGTTAAGCCGTTTAGGAATTGAAAGGATGTATATATAACTTTTTGAGTTTTTTTAATTTGTTGTATATGTTTTGAATTTTGATAAATTCTTATTTTTGACAAAATTTGGTTTTTCAACCTTTGCCCTCCTGATGAACCACAATGGAGGGTTCGAAATGTTGGCTCCAATAAATTATTTGATGTGAGTTCTCTAGAAAATTTTCTCTCTAAACATTATATGCAGTTAGGGTTTGCATGTTTTAGGCTTATTGATTAATTTTCCTCAACAGATTGTTCGATAACTTTTAAAAAAATTGGTGATAGTAAATCTACATACAAATTTTAAATTAATATTTTTGTGTTGCTAATTATGTCTGACGAAAACAACTTAATTGAATATTCTTTAATGTGGAATTTCTAGGTAAGTTGTATTCTTAGATTAATGACAAGGAGACATGTTTGATTTTTTTAGATGTCTAAATATCTAACCTTGTTCTCCGCTTTTCATCATTAGTATTTTAACTGAATATTATTTAATGTGCAATTTCTAGTTAAGTTGTACTATTAGATTCGGGACAAGGAGACACGTTTGATTTTTTTAGATGTCTAAATATCCAACCTTGTTCTCCACTTTTCATCAATAGTATTTTTTTAAATAGTATTTTGTTTTAAAAGTAACATTGATTCCAAAAATAATGTAATTATAGGTGAAATGGACACTTTGTATCTATAAAATTATCAATGTGACTTGCTACTACTTTTAAATGTGTAAAATTCTGCATCCAAAACATTTATTTGTGAATATTTAGATAAGAGTTTTTCTTAAAAAGTTAAATGGGATATTGATATGAATTTTTAAAATGGAATATAGATTCCTATTAGAGTGAGTTTGATATGCTTTTGAGTTCAATGTTACTCATATATATAGAGACAATAATATATATATATATTGCTAAATCATTTGTCTTTTATGGTCATTTTGTTTTTTCCATTACGATAAATTAAATTTCTTAATATAGCTATGTAATTGGAAGACAATTTTTTAATCAAAACTTATTGTTGAAGGGTTAATTTATTTTCAACACATCAATCTTGAAGGGAAAAATTTAAACATAATGTTTGGTGACTAGTAACATAAAGACCTAAAACGTAAAAACAAATTGTTAGATGGGTAAAGAGAAATCCAAATTCCAACCCTGATGAACACCACCATACAAAATGTTGTAAAAAGAGGAAAGGCTTACATTGTATCTTTCCCAATGCCACCTATGAAAAGCACTAAAGTTCTTGAAGCAATTGGCTCTATAGATGACACATTAAATGAAAAAGAGAAATTGTTATATAACATCTTGGAAAAGAAGCAATATGACAGCAACATTACATTTGACCAATTTTTGGACTAATTACATTTAACCAAAACTAATTACATCATAGCAATACAAAATAAATTAGTAGCTAAATTAAACTACGCAGCAGGAACACTATCTATGCTGCCTTGTTTGTTGAAGTGTTGAAGAACATGTAAATAGTTGTGGGTAGTAACTCCTAGGAAGTATATTTATAATGCATCTTGTTCCTATCCCATCTTTAATGAAAATACTTGCTTAAATTATGGTGGGTAGTAACTGATGGTAATACGTTGTTTACGTAAGTATGAGCTATTTTCAAGGTTTTTAATTTTAGGTGGTTTTGTTGATTTCCTTTCTATTCTTTCTTCTAGTTTAAAATTTAATTTCTTTAATTTTTTTACATAGTATTATAAATACATCAATAATTATGAAGATCAACCATAGCTACTTTGTTCAACACTCCCTCTTAGCTAGGGAGGTATTCATAATGTCTAACAAGATATCAACAAGTTTAAAAGTTTTCTAAGGAAATATCAAGACTAGATTAGTATTATTATCAAATCAATATCAACATTCCAACATTATCAAACAACCAATGCCTCACAATCACGATACTCATATACATAGTCTACCAAGAAGACATCAATCAAACAAACTCTCTCTAGAAAGAGATCTGAGCATGATGTTGGGAGGCTACAACTCAACCTCTAAAACTATTTTCCTAATTTTGGTCAATGTACTTGACACGGGGACAACAACCCTAATTATGGTCATAGTACATGGCAAAGGAATGTGTCTATCCACCGAAGCATTCTTCCTAATTTTGGTCAATGTGCTTGACACGGGGATAACATAAATAATTTTGGTTACAACACAAGACACAAGAGGAATCTTTGTGTAAATTTTGATCAAATTGACGCAAGAATAATATTTATAATTTTGGTTAAGTGACACAAGAAGAATAAAGATGTTGTCTAATTTGTTAAATTTTTCTTCCTAAATCTGGTCAAGTGACACAAGAAGAACATAATCTCTCAAACCATTCTTCCTAATTTTGGTCAACTTGACACAGGGGTAATATCCCTAATTCTGGTTAAGTGACATAGGAAGAATATCATTATACAGGCAAAATCACTACTCCCTCTCGACCATAGAGGCATGCTCCACAAGTCCCAGCTTATCTTTGAAAAACACAAATCTCCCTCTCGAAAGAGGCATAGTCAAGAAATCAGTTGTCTGCTCATCAGTGGAGATGTACTTAAGCTTTCCTACTCCCTTGTGCATCATGTCACAAATGTAGTGGTGTTTGATACCAATTTGCTTTGACCTACCATGTAGCGTTGACTATCACAAAATACATGTTTGATTCCAACACTTGCTTAAACATTCCAACAAGCAATTTCCGAAGCCAAACTGGTTCACAAGAAATTGCTTAGGTTGCCCTATATTCAGTTTCAACAATACTAATTGACACAAAACATTGTTCCCTGCTCATCCAAGAAACCATTTTAGAGTCCAATCAAAAACATCTGCGAGATGTACTCTTTCCATTGACAACACTTTTAGCCCAATCAAAGTCAGAGTATCCCAGCAGCCTAAGCTCATTGCCAATTTCATTAAAGAACCAATCAATTTCCTATCATCATCAAACTTTTGTAAAGAAGATTTCATTATGCTTCATCAATTCAAGATCACATTTAGTGGCCAACTCTCTCTTAATCTGAGATGTGTTATTGTGATCATTTCAAGCTCCCTCTAAAGCTAACATAAGTCTTAGTATATGCCCCTTCTTTGGTAAAACATATCATAGTTTCTCCACGAGTCCTTAAGGGCCTTCTTAAATTATGAGACTTCTTTAAAGTCTTGACAACTAGAGAAAAAACATAATCTCCCTCTTACTCAAAGAATCTTCTATTCTCTTATCTCTAGTCATAGATAAACATATTTCAAATTTTCATGTCTACCTACTCCCTCTTAAGCTCAAATATTCAAATCTCAATTTTGGGACAGATCCTTTGGTTACAAGCTTTTCATTGTTCTTCCACTTGTTTTCCCTTTGTTGCCAAAGCCATTAGCAACCTTCAATACCTACCTGCAATCCTCAATAGGAGGCCATGGAAGAACAACTTTTGAGAAGAATGTTAGCTCCCTCTTAATCTTGGCATGCTTGCATCAACTTCATCCACAATGTCATCATGATGTTATATCTTCCTTGTATGAACTAAGATTTCTATCTTCAGCAGAAATGACCAATTCCAAGTTTTTCTTCTTTCTATGGTTTACAAACCCTAGATTTTCAATTTCATAATTAAATGTCAGAATCCTAGAATCAACATGCCCTTCACATATCCAACATTATTAATTATCAATCAAAAGATTCCAATGATGATATGATTTCTCTAAATCATTGTAGCAGTGGTATTTTGTTCATAAGGGCTTGGCTTTCATTTTAATGCACAAATAATGACTTCATCATTCTTAAACTATAGATGGAATATATCTTTCCTAGCATCAACAGTTTCTCTACAATAAAACCTTCAATGTCTTTAATCATTTATTTCCTTGCCTTGTCATAGTACATGGTTTGCAAATGACTTTATCAAGAAAGCCTTAGAACTTATAAGGTTAAAGATGGGCCCAACCTTTCCTCCTGAACTCAAGATATTTGAGCCAACTAAGTAATATTAAAAGAATCATCGTTAAATTCTACAGGGATAATTACCAGGCTTCTTCAATTCAACAATTTGATATTTTGGGCTCAGGTAATCTTATGATAAATTCTCCCTCTATTTCCAAATATATCATCATGATTCCTAAGAGACAGTTCAACATCCTTTTCACTGTAAGCAAGCTTTTTTCAAAGGTATATTTCAAATACTTTCAACAATCATTCGCAATGTAGAGTTTATGACATAATAACATTTTTCAAAGAAATCATATCTTCAGTACTTAAATCTAAGAAAAGGTCACAAACTTCCTTTATGTGGTTGTGACTTGATCCACAACTTGCAAAATAGAGGTGTCATTACTCTAAAGTGTTAGTTTTACGATTCTTCTTGTATGTTTGAATTCCCATGACTAATTCAACATTGTGTAGCATCAGTGCTTCCTTTAGACATGTATCGGTCATGAGGTTCATAAGGATACTTCACGCTGATATATTAGTCCAAATTGAGGCATTTTCGTAATGCCTTCCAGAACTTCACAAAGGATGAATTTGCTAGAATCTTTAGAGTGACATCAATTTGGATCCTTACGAGATTTAAGGGACTCGATTACATACCTTCAAATGTCATTGTTGTAGATGGATTTTTACAGTGGAATGGTAGAAATACGATCACTAGATTATGCTAGGACCGTTTCTTGTAGACAAGGTATGCTATGTGTGGAAACCTTTATCAAGCTTGAGTTCATTGCAAATGCATCTAGGCTTTTGATTACAACAAAGTATCCAGGCATCTCCAAGACCTTTATAGATAGCTTTAATAATGTTCAAGATTCTTCCATGCTATGATCTCCTCATGGTCACTTTACAGGAAACAATCATCGACCTTGGACAAAGCAATCGTTATGCTCAAGACTGAGGAAAATCTGCGCCAATGACTTTGCCTTCTGAGACATTAATCAAATCACAACAATATTAGTCACCAAAAAAAATAGTATTCTAAGGTTATTTTAGAAGACTCTCAGCCTTCGGATATACTGAGATTCGCTCTGAGGCTAAGGCTCGATATGAGGTTACTCGACATCTATAGTAGGGCTTCAAACTTCAAACTTTTATTATTGTGTAGTGTGCTCGCAAACACTTCCAAATTTTCCATAATTATGATATTGAAGAAAAGATTGCTTGTTGATAGAGATTTCTTCTTCTTAGGGTTGTTATTTCAAAAGATATGCATAGTCTACAAATTGATCTCTAATGATACATAAAATATCCAGGAGGTAAAGGCTTCTAAACTTCCTAATGATAGACCTTTTGACTTCTTAAAATTGCTTGACACTTTCTGAGGCTTTTGGAACTAAGAGATAGATCTGAGCTCTTAGAAGAACTTTGGTTTCACACCACAGATGCACATATGTTCGGCCTCATTCCTGAGGTTTGTCAAACTCTAGGAGAGATTGATTTAGGGGATTGACCTTGATCTATCTTCTTTGATCCTGAAGCCAGCAATTCATATCAGGGCTTTCTACAAAGTTGTTTACTCATATATTTCACAATTCTCGAGCATAGAGACTTCTTTAGTGCATTAATCAATGTCATGCCTTATTGTGAACTTGTGCCCTAGATATATCACACACGACAAGTAATTGTGAGCTAGCCCCTTATTATCACCATTCTATATTTTGAGGCCATAAATTTTGGAACAAAAATAACTTGTTTATGTTGGATCTTAGTGTTAATATAAGGTGCTTCGATCTTTAACTTTGTTGGTAGACAAAGATCAGCTCATTTCCTTGCATTGGCTTAGACATGGTCTTCAACTTCCTTGTTTCACCAAAGATCTGATACCATGTTGAACAATAGAGTGCAATGGATATAAGCATTATTTATGAACTATGGTAATTACTTGTGAATATATATTATATTTCTTTTATCTTCATCAAGCAAACACACTTCAGAAATTTAACCAATAACAATGAAAGGAAAGTAGAGATCACAATGTTTGTGAGAAAGACATTAGCAAGTGATTAATGAATGTATAAAATGAAAAGTTTAGAGTGTATTTTATACTCAAGGTATCCAAGAGACATGTATCTTTTTAAATTAGATCACGTCTCTTTGTAAATTAAATTCTAGTAAGTATGCACATTTACATTTTCACTCATATTTGTTGAAGTGTTGAAGAACGTGTAAATTACGGTGGGCAATAACTCCTTGTAAGTGTATTTATTTACATCTTGTTCATATCCCATGTTTTATGCAAATACATGCTTAAATTATGGTGGGTAGTAACTGATGGTAAATATGTTATTTACGTGAGCATGAGTTATTTTCAAGGATTTTAATTTCAAGTGGTTTTTGTTTATTTCCTTTCTTTTCTTTCTTCTAATTTAAAATTTTATTGTTTTTCATATTTTTACATAGTATTATAAATATATCAAGAATTATGAAGACCGACAATAACTACTTTCTTCAACATCTTTAGCATTGCATGATGAAAACAATCCCAATGATGTGCTTTGTATCA
The DNA here is from genome assembly GCA_000404065.3 of Pinus taeda. NCBI lineage: Eukaryota > Viridiplantae > Streptophyta > Pinopsida > Pinales > Pinaceae > Pinus > Pinus taeda. The sequence continues at coordinate 26,741 of APFE030503987.1, forward strand.
ACAGAATGCATAAACAATCAAGAGGAAGTACTTATCTATTTAATGGCCAAATCGTTGAGGCAGAGCCATGTTCCACCCAACCATAGGCTATATTGCACATGTTCTCTTCACAATATACCACCCCGAAGCTAGAAAATGATACCAAAAGCACAAAGCAAGGTTCTTACAAGGTGGTCACTTTGTCTTGGGTTATTCATAGCTCCAATCCAAAAGTCTCATTGTTGAAATTCGCTTGGACGAACATAGCAATTTTAAAATGGTCCCCACTACCTACCCCACATAGTGCAAGGAGTAGGCCTTTATTCTCCAGTACACATTCACTCGAAATCCTCTCTCATTGGTGCTCTTCAGTGTGTGCATAAAGGTCTACCATTGTCTATTGTCTCAAGTGGACTTTTCCTTTTTCTAGGTTTCATGGTTGCGCTTTGACACAATATAACAACTTTTTATCTTATATGCTTTGTTCATCCTCCAAGTGTTCTTCTCAACAAATCTCATGAGTGTTGCCTCATCCAAAAGACTCCACACCCTCTTTCCAAATATTCGCTTGAGTCCTCACTTGAGCAAAAACAAAAAATATGCCCCCCAACAAATTGCGTCATTCCAGAGCAAATTTACTCCTCCTTCCAACCAGTGGAGTTTCTCTCTCTTGACCACACACACTAGCACTTAATGATGAGAGTTAGAATTGTTGTCCCAACAATCCATTGCATCCGTGTACTACATGGATGGGAGCTCTCCCCACATCTACGTGAAATGAAGGAGAAAATTTGTCATCCCTTCCTCTATCTACAACACTCACGGATGCTTTGCCTACCATGAACAAACAAGAGTTCCTCCCCATGCAGTTCACCCCCTTGAAGTGTGAGCACAAATTTCCAAGGACGTGAGAGTAATTTATAGAAGTGATTGAACACTCTTCTCACAAATCCCTTCATCAAGATACTCAACCATCACATCACCCTTGAGAGGGTAACCCAAGTTGCATGCAATGGAGGGTCACATAGAGCACCAACAACATGCTACAACTACTAAAGGACAACTTTGCTATAGTGAAAAAATAGGATGAAACAACATGGAAATCAACATTTAAGTGAAGGGAACTTTGCAAGATGTTAATGTCTCTCATGCAACAAAAGGAGGACAATAAATTAGCACCCAACCACTATTGTCCTTGGAAGGTGTTTCAAAGGATAGGTAACATGGCTTACAAATTAGTGTTTCCCCAATCTTCACATGTACATCCAATCTTCCATGTTTCTTGTTTAATGAAGGTAACCAGTGATAAGATCCTAGTTTAGAATATTTTACCATAGCCTATTGAAAAATGAAAAAATTCTTAGTAAAACCTTAAAACATAGATGAAGTAACTACCAATGCTTGTTCAAGCAATTACTAAGTACC
>APFE030503996.1:0-11352 GCA_000404065.3 Pinus taeda
ATCTTCAGGACAATTATTAAACCAGTTCAAAGCATCACCCTTTAAAGAATGGACAAATAGACGCATCTTGACATCTTCATGATTATATTGAGGAAGTCTACAATATATGATCATTACACAAGTAAACCTATTTAAATGTTGTCTAATAGCGACTGAATCACCACCTGAGAACAAGAATAATTTAGAAATGGCCTCTTTCAGAAAATCATGGAGATTATCAGTAAAATGACATGGTTTAAATGAATAATCCATGATGAATAACGAGAGACCAAATGGATGATAGAACGAGATCTCTGCTCAAGAAAATCAATAGATGAAAGAAGTGGAGTCTCCACTTGAACAATGAATCTAATTCTAGGATCCAAAAAGCAACAAACAAGCTGATATGAGGGAGGCTTCTTGTCTAGAAAAAATAAAAGAAATGGAGTCGCCACCCAAACAAGAAATGAACCGAAGAGTAGTTGCTGATATGACGAAAGATAAGGTGATGAAAAGATCAAAAGACGGCAAAGAATGTTGGCCGTTTGACAGGCTAATGAATGGCGTAAAAGATGAGATGATGCCAAAAAATTTTGACTTTGCCAGCTCAAATGAAACATAAGAAAGAAGAAATAATGATGAATGTCAAATAAACCAAGGACAGAAAAAACTCTATCCCCGGCAACGGCGCCAAAAAATGTTGTCGCACAGATTGTCACGACAACGCTCAGACCAGGGGCTGTCACCCTGATCCCTGATCTCTCTGTTTAAGCCTGTCTCCCGCGGCTAAGGGGGGTAGACCCTATGGCATAATGGATGACCAACTGGGGACCAGTTGGGTTGGGAGACACGAGAGGAAACAAGCGCTTAATTGATTTTATTAAATTAATGGACTAGTGCCTTATGGAGTTAATGATTAAATGATTAAATGTTGCAGAAATATGAACCATGTAAAACAAACATTTATCATCAAATAACCCAAGCAATGCAAGATATCCAGTAAATTCACGCCTTAAACGATAATCTAGCAATTAAATTTCAAGAAAAAATAAATGATTTAAATGATCATAAAATTTAAATGCTGACCACCTACCACTTTCATATAGCCAACTCATAAATAAACATTTAAATGCATTTAGCTATAGAGAAATGGAACATAAATACCACAAGAAACTCCAAAAAATAAGAATTTTTGAACATTTTGGTAAGCTTTTTCAAAATATTTTTAGTTTTTATATATTTTTTAATAAAACTTTAAGTCAAAACTAAAATCCTAAATAAAAAATAAAATCTAATCTAAACTAAAGTCTAAAAGGTAAAAAGAAAATTTTTAACTTTTTATGAATTTTTTTATTTTTTTTGAAAATCAAAATGAATTTACCTAACATTGCTAATACATGGATACTAGTATGAAGTATCTTATTTACTTAAAATTGTTGGTACATGATATTAATATGAATGATCAATTATATTATATGATGTCTATAATTTTATTTTTATAGACATGAATGATGAGATGGAAATAAAAGAATGACTACATTTGACTACTTAATCTGAAAGTAAACTTACAGATGTATTGGATATACATAGCCAAATATTTTATATGAACTCAAAAGATCAGTATCATAGATGGTAGCATATCAAGAATGCACACAAACTCTTATCTAAATCCAAATGGTTTTGAATATATATATTGATGCATATGTTATAATGTGTGGACAAGTTTTTACATTACAGATAATATCGTTACCAAACCGACCCACATGATGAAAACAATCCAAGAGAAATTACAGCTCAATGAGATTCCATAATAGGGTGTTGACCCTTGTCCTACTAGGAGGGATGAAGATGTTGCCCACCGTTTATCCTCCACAACATGGAGTCATGGGAGGATTGTGTGAGTCACGCACCCCTAGACATGCGATGATAATTGTCGGATGCCTAGTGGGAAATTAGGTCGATACAGTCGACATTGTCACCCTTCAGGTTTATGAATGGTTATATCAGTATAGCTGACGCCATGACATATTCCAATAGAGGATGAATATGATGGGAGTAGAAGAGATTAGGAAGGATAGGATGATCCTAGAATAGCTTGAGATCCTGGTTGGATAATGCATGACTATTAAAATTGTAAACATATAAATGTTCAAAACACAAATTAAAAAAAAAAAAAAATCCTCACATTAAATAAGTATTCAATCACAAGACTTAATCTTTACATGATTGCACTAATTGCTAAAATAATTACTAATATACTATATAAACCTTAACTTCGGGACAATTTTTTCTAAAGGAGGGGTGTATGTAATGACCCACCTTGAGTTAGGGAACATAGAAATAGCAGCATGCATATAATAGCTACATATGCATGTATCGCATGTACTGCACTAGTACACATCTAGTTAACATTAGAAAATGTCTAAGTTTAAGGTAATGAATTGATTATCGAAATAAATTCCCAACTGACCAAAATGTATCGAGTGGGGTACTTGATAGGTATATCACCATTATATATATAATTAATGCATTAATAAAAATAGGATAAATACAATGGATTATGAATTAAATGTATTTGATTTATAATTAAAGTAAATAAAGTAATTTATTAACTTTTAAATAAAGTGATTTATTTAACTCACAAATAAAGTAATTTAATTAAAATATAAATTAAATAAAACAAGATAATGATAATTCATAAACTAAATAAATGACTATATCCAATGCTCCATTACATTTTATACATACAATTGCCTCTAAACAAAGGAAGGGGATTCTAGAAAGCAGGAGAATGACAACAAAGGAATGGGAGACGATGATAAGTTTGGAGACAGTGGACATTGAGGAGAATATAAGGAGAATTAGGAGTGCATGAAGGGGACGGTTCTTATTTTTCTGGTCTCACAGATGCAGGAGGAATTATCAAGAGAATCACAAAAAAAAAGAGAAACTTGAGCAATTGTCCTTAGGGTTTTGGGCATGGGGGCTAGAAGACCTTAAATATGGAGTCTGTTGTCGCACAGATTGTCACGAAAATGCTCAGACCGGGGGCTGTCACCCTGATCCCCGATCTCTCCGTTTAAGCCTGTCTCCTGCGGCTAAGGGGGGTAGACCCTATAGGAAAATGGATGACCAACTGTGGACCAGTTGGGTTGGGAGACACAAAGGGAAACCAAAACTAAATTGATTTTGTTAAAAACAATAGACCAGTGCCTTATGTTTAAACGATTATTTATCAAATGCTGCAGAAATATGAACCATGCAAAACAATCGTTTACCATCAAATAACTCAAACAAAGATTAACTATTATCAAATGCGAGAAAATTCTTAATGGCTTAATGATTCTCCAACAATTAAAATTTCGAAAGATAAAGGGCTTTAAACAACCACGTAAAATGCTAACCAGAGATCACATTCATATATCTAATCATCAAAATGATCATTCAAGCATGTTAAAAAACGATAAACATTAATTCCAACAAAAAAATTATTAGCCTTAGTGAAATATACCAAAATTTAGAAATGTGACAAAAATATGCTAGAAAATTGCGATACAATATTTCAATTTTTTTTTTTTATTTGGGTAAGTCAGAATTACAAAAATCTAATCTAAAAAAAAAAAATTGGAATTTTTTATGACCCCAAACTGAATGAAATAGAAAACCTCAACTAAGGCCTACCTATGTATATAAAAAAAAAAGATTTTAAAGGATTTTTTATTTTATTTATTATATATTTTATATATAGAATATTTTATATTTTAAAACAAGCCTTTTTGAAATAAGCCAATGACCAAAAGAAAACAAAAAAACGAATTTAAAAAAAGGACAAGTCGAAACTATGGAAAATTTAATCAAAAATTAAAATTTCAAAGTCATAAGAGAATTAAAACCTAATCAACGTATATATCATAAACATAACCCTAAACGATGAAATTAGTTTTGTTCTGCGGGTTCGTGGATGGGCTTGACGGCAAAGGGATTTCGAGACTTGGAGAAATCGCAGAAGTACTGGACGCAAATCAAAGCGAGGAGCAGCGTGAAGGGACGAGGATGGGCAGCTCGATGGGAAAGCTTGCATACAGGCAACAAGTAGCGGTGATAGCTGAAGTTTCTGAAGAGCAGGTTTGTGTGGGACGTGAGGTTGCAGAAGATTAGAGCGGGCTGCGTGGAGGCAGCTGCAATGCTGCAAGTGAGGGACGGCACGTGGGTCGAAGAGAACAAGGGTGTGCGCAAAGAAATTAGTAGCGTTGGAGCTGTGCGAGGATTTCTTTGTTTTGCAGGTGCGAATGGAGGTACTACGATGGGCGGATTTGAAGGACGCAGCGTGTAATGGCAACGTTGAAAGTTACATGGGTAATGAGCTGCGTATTGGAGATAGCAAAAACAAAGATGAGATGGGGGCTACGTGAGGTAATACGCAGGTAATAGAGGGAGCTGAGAGTTTGGAAGGGATCGCAGCATCGAGTGGGTGACAGGTTTGGCTGCGATGAAGAGCGGATTAAATGGCTGCGAGATTTTGATGTGCTTTGCAAGTGCAGAGGTGACAGCATGAGCAGAGAGGGAGAATGGCACTGCGGAGATAGAGTGCGTGAGATAAATTTCGGTTCTTGCAGATTGATGAGACGTGGATAGTTACAGGTTTTGAAGGGAGAGCTGAGCGATGATGGAGAAGGAGCTTCACGCAAAGGAGAGGTATGGCTTGGACAGTCTTGAACCCTGTAATAAATTTCCAAATTTGACAGTGATTGAATTTGAAACCATTGGACAACAAAACAGTGACCCTGCAAAAATTGGTTCTGAGGCCAGATCTTACCCCCCAGGGCCTAGATCTGGCTTCCAGCAAGAATTTCTTCTTGCAACCGGCAAAAACAGAAAAACCAGAGGCAAGATATGCAAGGACAAAACTCAAAATTTAACTAAATAATTACAGCTTTTCACAAAATAATGACTCTAAGTAGCTAGATTTGTCAATAATCCATAGAAATATTTTCAGAATTTTAGATTTACTATGAGATACTTCAGAAATCTCTCATGCATTCAAAAATAAACTTAAATGATAGACCCAAAATCGAAACTGGCTGGGCTCTACAAAAGAATGCTTGCGGGAGTTGGCTGGTTCAATCAAGAACTTCCCCAAACGCCCACTGATCTTCTCAATAAGGGTTTCCTGCACAACTCACTTCAACCATCAATAAAGAGGGAAAAAATAATACTAGATTCCATATACAATGGAGATACCTACCATTATTTCATAAATTCTAATACATTTCAAAACCTAGCAAAGTGAACAAGAATTGTGATTCCACAATTTTCTACTCAAGCTATTTACTAAATGGCTGCCAAATAAATATGCAAGAAAATTTAAAAAAAACTATAGTCACTTCAGGAAGTAACACCAAGCAGATTTCAACCCCAAAGTTCTTTTTATTAGACCAGAAAAAGTTTACTAAGAGAGCTTTTCTTCAGCACCAAGACTCCCAAAATCGAATGATTCAAATGGCCCCTAGACCTATTTAAAGAAAATTCAACGGCTGTTCGAGTGATTATGTCATGATTCTTCAAACGCTGATGAAGGATCAGACTTCTTCTTAATATATCCGGGATCGAATTTTTATGCATTTAAAAATTGAAATTCTGCATTATTTACTCAAATTATTTTTTATTTATTTTTTAGTTTTTACTTTATTTTATTATTTTTTTTTTATATCTATAATATTTATTCTTTTTTTCTTTTTAATTTTTAATTTTTTAATTTATTTTTAAATGGATCCTTGAACTTAGCCTTTGGAAAAAATTCCCTAGGACCTAGGACTTAGGACTTATTAGGGGATTAAAACATTTCCTACCCCTCAAGACACTTTACATCATGACTTTTACAGTTTTACATCTCAAAGGGGAAAACCCATTTGACATAGACCCTCATAGACCACCCAGTTCTACGAGCAAATATAATCTAGCAGTTTAACACACTAGGATTCTTCTAAGATTCTAATGACAAAATTCATTCTGGCTTTGGGGTCAGGTTGAAGGAAAACTCTGCTGATCACGGATCGGTGAGACAAAATACCTTCTGGAACGTAGATTATCACTAGAAAATTAGGTCCACCTAGGAAATTTACATACATGACTCAACTCTACTAAGATTATTTACAATTCACACATGCAGACTAGGTTTACAACTTAATATGATCAAGTCGACGATGACTGTCGAATGGCACGAACACGTCGATCAAGCGCTATCCCTTTTTGCGAAGAAAAGGGAGTCTACTGCTATGGGTAGTTGACACGTAGTGGTCAACAGAGTCTTCTGGATCTAGGAACCGGATAGGTTGATCCCAAATAGGATGGGAGGAAACAGTTGGTTTGGTAGCAAATTGGGAGCAACAACATCCAGAATTGACTCCAAACGGGATTTCCAAGTAAGTATCTACATTTAAATTTCTTTGTAACAATTCAATTTCCAACTAATTTTAAATTAGGCAGTAATTTGTTAAAATCAGACTAATATTTACTGTATGGTTAATTGTAAAAATTATTGGGCACTAAAGGAGGGAATTCGACCCCTTGGAAAGGCTATAAATATAGGCAACTTTGACTCATTAGTCACTCATTCGATCTCTCTCATGTAAGAAGTTTGATATGAAGCTAGGAGCAAGAAGAAAGGAAGAGTGAAGGTCTAGAAGGTAAGGAGAATCCAAGAAGAAGAAAAGAAAGTTTGTTTTTAGGCTCTATCTCTCTCACACGTGCGAAAACTAGGGTTTCTACAACTCCAAGGAAGGTTGAAATTGTAGGTTCAAATTGCAAGATATCAAGTTGTTGGAAGAGCGAATACTCAAAATTTACTTCATTGGCCTTGGAAAGACATTATCTTGCTCAAAGGAGGATCTCTAGGAGAACTGCCTTGGGCTGGAATTAGGGTGTCTGTAGCAGCTACTAGATCGAAGTTGCAGGACGAAGTTGCAGGGTTGAACTTGGGTTTGAAGTGTTGAAGCAATATCAAACCTTATTGATCTAATCCTATTGGAAGAGCTTCTTGGAGGGCTAACTTGGTGCTTGTAGGAGGACTCGGCCTAGGGTTTGCGTCTTGGTTGTCTCATTAACAACAAATTCTATAAGAAGGGATTTTTCTGGGTTTTCCCCTTAGAGGAGCTTTTCCTTGGCTTGGAGCCTTATTTTTGTGTCCATTGTTCTAATATTCCTAGTGGAAATATTAAGTGATAATAACGGTGAAATCTCAAACATGCAACCAAAAATTAAAACACATGCAAAAATATTAGCACACCAAAAATTCACAGCAAGAATGTTGAGCCATTTTATTAACTTGATCAAATGGAGTACAATAAGTAGCAACAGGTGAAACTGAGCTTGCTATAGCAAGATAGACAAATCCCAGGAGAGAAAAGGGTTTCCTAAGTGCTAGGAAAGTGTCTCTTCCATCCCATGCACTAGCCTAGTAAATTTTGCTACTTCTGGCTAGATTGAAACAAGTGTTTGAACCCTTTGGAGTGATCAAAAAACTATGAAACTTTCGCTATAGACTCCTCAGAATAGACCCATGAAAACCCAGGAAGGGTTTGAGCTCCTTCCAACCACGTCGGGACCTATCTTCTAGGGTGAATTCCTCCTTAGCCTAACAATCCCCACTGCCTGGAAATTCTTATCTAATTGGGTGCCAAAAATCTCAAGAATCCTCCCTAAATTTCCCCTAGTGACTCCTTGCAAAAATCAGCCGAAATTCCTTGGCTCCTTTACCACTTCAATTTATCTCCCTCACTACTTGCGCAAGCTTTGCCAGTCAACCTCTGCGCACTAGCTAAACATGAGAAATTCGGCCTGTGTGATACCCTCAAGCTCAGCCCTGCAATCCACTGAAAGTATCCAACAATAACCCCATAGAATGATTCCCCAAAAGCTCGGAACTTGACTTGCACTATAACTACCTCTCCAAGTAGTGCAAGTTTCTCTCTCTGCGCCCAGTCTGCTCAGAAAACCAGTTCGAACCACCTATGAATTGCTCCATACAGCTCCAAAATGGCGATGAATCTCTCCTAGGGTGACACTCTAGGTTCACTGAAGGTAGAGTTGGAAATTTCTGCTTGGAAACTCCCTTGTGCTGGCAGCACCTTTGTTGACTTGGCTCAACAACTCAAGCAAATAGTGATATAATTTTCAGATTGGAAAAAAGCCCCAAAGTGAGGTAGCTCTCTCGTATTTATCTTGGCTGCCTCCCCTCCCTTGTGGGCTCCACCAATTCGACCCCTTTGCCTTCTTTCTCCCTCCAATTCAACTTGCCTCCAAGGGAGTTTGAATTTCTCTCTCTTGGAATAGCCCCCACACTCCAATAATTTCTAAATTTTCACCCATCCTCCTAAAGTTTTCCCAAAATTTCTCCGAACTCCCCAAAATTGCAAAACTGTGTGGCTGCCTTGATAAAATTTAATTGGAGGGAACATTACAATTGTCTTTACTACTTTGCTCTTGATGCTCTTGATAATTGTTTGATGAAGAAGAACCAATAAAGAAAAACACAAGAAGATAAATAAAGTTCACAAGCAATTATTAATGTTAAGGAAAATCTAAATTAATAGCTGCCACATTGCATTTTCCAACACTTAACACCAACTTTTGGAAGTGCATCATTTTTTATTTGTTTCCAATATATGATAAAGACTCTTACATACGTGCGAGTTGTGGATAGATCTGCTTGGACAAAGCTTTCAAAAACTGATTCCCATTTGCTCGGATCAATTCCTACAAAGAAGAATAAAATGACTGCGGTTTAGTCAAGTAACAAGTCAAAAAGAAATGGGAATAAAAGAACAATGTATCTAAGCCTTGAAAAAGAGTTATGATATCATGGCAACTTGATTCAAGAAATAAGCACTAATACATCTACATGGAAGTTACAAAGATCTGCTTCCAGGTTCAAGGATGAGCAGTTCATACCACAACCTGTATCTTCAACTTCAAACCAGACTGTTATTTTTTCTTGGCTTGGGTATGTTTTCTTCTCAGATTGCCCAAAACTCAATTTTCTGGAAAACCAGGAGTCTCTTCCATTTTCAGATGCTCCATCTGTTTTCTTGTTTACAATAGAATTTTCACACCAGGCTCGCAATATAATATGCCCCGCTGTTCATGCAGATCACTGTAAGTATGGCTGGCCTGAACTGGAGAAAGCATGAGATGAAAATTGATTTCTAGCAAAACACTAATATGAAAGACCATGCAATTATCTGGGATAGAGATAACAAACAAAAAACTGAAAATTTCCGAACTAGTACACACATTTGATTCCATGACTGCAATAATTGAAATAGGAATAAGAATTGCTTCTTTTGTGTAATATCTCTAATCCTCCACAAACTCTATTTTTATGATGCCATTGTTAAGTATAAGATATTCCATATTACATATTCAGAAAGGTGTTGAGACACGGAGTGTGTGCACCTGATCACAAGAATGAACCATTATGAAAATATAACGAACCATCTTCCTAGATCAGACAATATGGCATTTGTTATTGATAGAAGCACGACACATGAATGAAGAGCCCAACTCTGACCACCATAATGATAGCTAGAATGCCCAACACCATGATGACAATTCAAGGTTTTGAAGGTTTTAAAGGTCTGCCATGTGATGAAAATCAAACATTTACCACTTGTGCAAATATGAGGGGTAACACCACCCAAATCATGAGAACGCTCAACAACAAAAAAAAAGTGGGGTATTCTTAAAACAAGTGTTCAAAATTGTGAAAAAAATGTTTTTTGTGGAAAATTTTAAAAAAGCCATAACTGCATCATTTTTTGTCAGAATTTATATTATGACAACATTTTGAAAATCCCACAGCCATTTTGCACTAATGGCATTGATCTGGTAGAAACTTGAGCATTTTGTCAAAAGACAATTTCTCCTAAAACTAGGACACCCTTAAAATATGCACTAAATCCTAGATCTGGGTTTTGGAACCTCCTATATCTTCTCCAAGGTGACGCATACCATCAACAAGCATGATAAAATGTGCAAAGTACCTTCCACACTGGACATCATCCTCAAATCAAGCAAGTGGATCCATGATACAAGGCCTCAACATGTGGAATGTGAATAATACTCAACCATCTCCATGAAGAGAAGTGACAACCCCCTTTAATTAAAGCTTATGCATCAACATGTGTGCACAATAATCCTCAAAATTGCACATGTGTAACGACCCATCTATAATACAAAGAACGCAAACATAATAGCAGGTATACGGTACATGCATATGATAGCTACATATGCATGTGTTGCATACACCGCACTAGTATTTTTTATACTAAATTGATTATAAGTGCTAAATACCATGTCCCTTTTGGGAAAATAAGTTAAACTCGTTCATCAATATCGCGTAATATATGGTTGAATCAAGGGGAATATATATATATATATAATATGCTCCAGAATATTCATAAAAAGCATATTAATAAAATAAAATAAATATTTAGTATTAATATCAATAATTAATTAATATAAAGCAGTGTTGATAATATCGGTATCGGGAAAATATCGGCGAGGGTCCAGAAAATATCTTATCGGCAATATCGGCGAAAATATCGGCAAATATCGGCAAGCATAAAAAATGCATAAAATATTCATTTTTTAAGATTTTAAACATATAAAGCAATAACAACATGAAATAAACACATTGGCACATAAATATGAAGAAAACACTGATATATATGATGTCAAATAGAAATGATACATCAAAGGCGATACCAAATCCTGCTGATCCCTGATAATTGTCCATTCAAGGACTCAAATGTGGAGAACCAATACAAATAACATCACATATATAAAAGTATCTCATCATCATGAGTTATATGTAGCATAACAAAAAAAACTAGTAGCTATCTATCTGAAATCACTGCCCTCTCCCCCTTTTACGGGAAAACATGATGGGCTATTTGCCAGGCCTGCCCCTAGTAGTAGGAGGCCCTGACCCTGCCTTTGCACCTAATGTCAAATAATGAGTGCTAGGTATGGGGCTATGCTCTCCTATATCTATAGCAGATGGTGTTGATGCTGATGCTCCCGCAGTGCCCTCCTCCTCCTCCTCTTGCTCCTCTGAGTGCTGCTGCTCCTCTGACTCTGAGTCCTCCTCTTGCTGCCCCTGCTCTAATGGATCATCTGCCACTGGCTCTAACCATGAAGGTGACTCCTCCAAGAGGGGCTCCTCAGACTCCACCCTCCACGGAGACAATACATCAATATTGTCTAAGTTAAGTCACATGACACGAGGACACGAGACACGGAGGACACGTAAATACGACTATTCAATACGAAATGCAACGACCTGGAAACAAGACACGGGGGACACGTTTTATA
>APFE030503996.1:28952-102133 GCA_000404065.3 Pinus taeda
CCCCCCCCCCCCCTCTCAGTATTATTTCCAACACACTCATCTTGAGGCAAGAGGTAAAAACACTCCACAAGAGGGTAGTAATAATCCATTTAAGAGTAAAGGAAAAGAAAAGGGTTTCAAAGTGAAGGGAAAGAAAAATGCATCTATCAAGAAGGAGAGAAATTAACATTCAAGCATTGTTCCAAAGAGGGTCACGATGAAGCTCATTGTTGGAAGCTTCATCCTGAAATGAAACCAAATAAATTCAAAAAAAGGGAAAACAAAAGACAACTGCAACCACTCAACAGGATTTGGGATTTGATTTGGGTGATGAAACTAAAATTACAGCCATGGGTATGAAGGGAAAAGAATCCATTGCTAGCACTAGTACTTCAAATTTACACAATGAAACTCCAAATGAAAAGAAGAGGATAGAAATTTTTCACATAAGGGTGATCACAAAACATAGCAATATTGATACACTTTTTTATAGTGGCTCTCAAGCCAATCTTATCTCTGAAAGCATTGTCAAAAGTTTAAACTCGGAAACCATTCCACATCATACCACTTGGATGGGTGTGTGACAATGCAAAATTGCAGGTAACTAGAAAGTGCAAACTGAAATTCATCATTACTATATATTTCATAGATGAAGTGGAGCTTGATGTTGTGCCATTAGACATATGTGGTACACTTTTGGGCAGCCCATATCTCTATGATAGAAAAGATATCTTCCATAGACATGAAAACAAATAGCATTAGTTCAAAGATGGAGTAGAATACATTGTGAGAGCTCATAGAAAGAAAGTAAATCTTTCACTTGTTAATGTGGGGCAGATGAAAAGATTAGTGAATTCAAGCAAGAATTTTGTGCTTCTAATGATCAAACACAAGAATGATGTTGATAATGAAGCCTTTAAAGGTTGTGATTCAAAATTGAAATTTGAATTGGTTGATGTAGTTAACTAATATGCTGAGATGTTTTAGGAACCAAAAGGATAGTCCCCAAAGAGAGGAATCCAACATGAGATACAGTCACAACAATATTGTCCTCTTCCTAATATTGGCATGTACAGGATGTTAGTGATGGAAACTTTAGAAATTAAAAATAAAATTCAATAGTTTTTAGATGAGGGGATCATCATGCCATCCTCTTCGCGATGTGGTTCACATATTGTTTTGGTGCCAAAGAAGGATGGAACATGGCGCATGTGTGTGGACTTTCATGCATTGAACAATATTAAAGTAAAGAACTATTACCCACTACCTAGAATAGATGATTTACTTGATCAATTGAAAGATGCAAAGTATTTTACTAAGTTGGACTTAAGGAGTGGCTACCATGGAATTAGATTAGCTAAAGGAGACATTTGGAAGATAGAATTCGAAACAAAACAAGGTTTTTTTGAATGGTTATTTATGCCTTTTAATTTATGTAATGATCCTACTACATTCATGTGTGTGATGAATGATGCGTTGAGGCCATTTCTTGATGAATTTGTTATAGTCTACTTATATGACATCTTAAGTTTCAATAAATCTTGTGATGAAAATTTCATGCATGTAAGAGAAGTACTTGATGTCTTCAAGAAAAAACAGTTGTATCTAAATATGTCAAAGTGTGAGTTTGGAAAAACTTATTTAGTTTACTTGGGTCATATTGTTGGAGGATGTGAGTTGAAAATAGATCCCTCCAAGGTTGTTGTTATTTTTTATTGACCAAGGCCCAAGATAGTTACTGAGGTAAGAACTTTTTTGGAAGCATCCCAATATTGGAGGAAATTTAGTGCTAAATTTTCTTCTATAGCAACTCCTTTGCATGCATTAACAAGGGTGAAAAAGGTTTTTCAGTGGGGAGGAAAGAAACAAAAGGCCTTTGATGCATTGAAGGAAAAGATCTGTTCAACTCCAGTACTTGCACTTCTAGACTTGAGACAATCATTGGATATTTATACCGATGCTAGTGACTATGCCATGGGTGCAGTCCTCATACAACATGGTAAGCCTATCTGTTTTCATTCGGAAACTTTCAATGGTACAATGATTAACTATCCTACATATTACAAGGAATTGTATGCATTGGTGCAAAAGTGTAAAAAAGTGGAAACGCTACTTGATGGGTAAGGAAACAAACATTCACGCTGGTCATCAACCATTGCAATACTTGCAATCTAAATCAAAGTTGCAACAATCAAGGCACTTCTGATGGATGGGTTTTCTTCAATAATTCCACTTGGTAATCAAGTATAAGAAAGCTATATACAATAAAGTTGTTGATATGCTTTCTAGGCTTATTGTTAGTGCAGCTACTTTACTCAAGCATAATTATGGTTTGCATGAAATCTATATTGAGCAGTATGCTTCAAGGTAACCAAGTAGAGTAATTGGATTATCATTTGTATGATAACTTGTTGTACCATCTTGATAAGCTTTGTATTCTAAAAGAAAAAAGGGTCAACATCATAAGAGAGGAACATACTTCTCTTATCGTTGGTCATTTTAGTGTAAGTAAGATGGTCGCACATCTACACAGGTATTTTTATTGGCCTCATATGCTTGAAAGTGTGTCACATTTTATTAAAGGATGTTAATTATGTGCGGTCAGTAAGCCTAGCAATAGGAAATTAGGATTGTACACACTACTTTTGGTTCATTCACAATTGTAAGAGAGTGTTTCTATGGATTTTATAGGAGGTATTCCATTTTCAAAAAGAGGTCACGATTATTTGTATGTAGTTGTGGCTAGGTTCAAAAAAATGTGTATTTTGATGCCATGTAAAAAGCAAGTTACAGCTAAAAAAAACATCTCAGTTATTCTTTCAAAATGTATGGGTGCATTTTGGATTTCCCACTTCCATTTTTAGTGATTGAGATTCTTACTTTGTTGGGAATTTTTGGTCAAGTTTGTGGGGATTCATGGACACCAAATTGAAAAAGAGTACAACATTTCATCCGCAAACAGATGGTGAAACAGAGGTTGTGAATAAAATAGTGATACATCTTCTTCGTGGGTATTGTAGAAAGCATCCTAAGTTGTGGGATTAACATTTACACTATATTCAACATGCTTACAATCGGGCCAAGCACTCTTCAACTCTAACATCACCATTTGAGGCATGTTTGGGATACTTGCCTAAGTCTCCTTTGGATTTAATTTTTGGCAAAGATGTTGCTATTGATGGTCATAGTGACATAGACAACACAAGAAGGTTCATTGAAAAAATCCAATTGATACACCAAAGAGTTAAAGAACAACTTGAAAATAGCTAAGGAAAGTACAAAGCAAGGCATGACAAGCATCATGTAGATTACAAGTTCCAAGTCAGTGATGAAATTTGGCTTCACATTAGCAAAGAAAGGCTCCAAGGAGAAGCTAAAAAATTGAAACCAATTAGATATTGTCCATTCAGAATTTTGGAAAAGATTGGTCACAATGCCTTCAAGTTGGATCTTCTTTCATATATGAAAATTTATGTTATTGTTAATGTTGAGAACTTAAGGTTGTATGAGCCTTCGTTGATTGAAGATCAAGGAGAAAATGTCCAAATTCCTTCCATAGAGTATTTTTCCCTTGAATACCTTGATGAACTACAACAAGACACCTTTCTTGATAGAAGAACAAGGTCTTCAAAATGAGGGAATGTGGATTACCTTCGAGTGGTGCTCAAGGGAACAAATCGTTCAAAGGCAAAATGGATCGAGATTGGAAAGGTGAGGGAATTGTACCATCACCTACTGGACAACTGAAAGTGATATTTTGGGGTCCAAAAGGCTTCTCATGGAGAGGAATTATCAAGTGCTAAAAAAATAGCTCAAAATTAAAAGTTGTTGGATTGGCGTGGAACCTAGACGACTGCATAGTTCTCATCATCCTGAATCTAGTGCAACTCGTTACATGCAAAATGGACTCCATATGATTCTAGAAATGAGTTTTGTCTTCTTTCCCAAATAGGCAAATTTTCAAAAAAAAGGATAGCCTAGTTAGCAGACTGTACTACTGATGTTGCGTTGACTAGGTAGGGTATGTGGATATTGACTTCATCAATGGGCTCCTTGGAGAATGATATCGTGACAAGTGGCATTCACTTATTGGTTATATTTCTATGGTTTTGATTGGTTGAAGGAGTGGCCAACCACGGATTGACATGTGGCCTAGCCAGAGGCCGCCATGTGGCAGCCAGAGGCCACCAAAAGTTTGGTTATAGTCTGGGTGGAGGTAGTGTGGGTCGAACTTGTGACCTCCCAACACATAGCATAGCCCATTGCCAATAAACCACCGTGGTAGTTCTTAATCATTATGAATTCCGCATTTATTTAAAGTGTGTCGGCGCATCGTTCGGAGGTTAGGCCAGCCCGCATGGGGCCAGCCATGGTTACAGTTATGGTTATATAACTACATGTGATCACTGCAGAGGTGGAGTGAGGGCACAACTGGCATAGGTGGGCCGTTGGCCTTAGCCCTCGGGCATGCAGCCCCCCACGTGTCCACGAATTTTCTTTCATAGGTGTTAGCGATCTTTTTAACTATCTAACAATTTCACCCAGTTTTCGGCAAAATTATCGCTCCATTAGCATGCTTGGAGGGCGGAATTGTAGGATGATGCCGGCTTTTGGGGAATTTATAGTGTGATTAGTAGAATATTGGAAAAGGCCATAAATTCTTAATTTTTCTACCAAATCAGGAGCAGAAAGAGAGTACACAATCATTTTTGGGCATTATGCAGCCATTGGAATAGGTTTTAGAGCATTCTAAGCATTGTAAACTGTTGTATTCACATCTTTTAGCATAATAGAGAAGGTTAAGCCATTGGAAGTTGGACCAAGAAAACGTAACCCAGGAGGGGTGAGCTCCTTCATCATGTGCTACAGTGGTACTATTTATGGTGATGTTTATGTCTGTCATTTGTTGTTGTTCATTCATGTGTTTATGTTAATTTTCTCATTAAAAAATTACATAAAACACTCAAAAACCCATGTTTAAACTTGCAAAAAATCACAAAATTCCTTAAGCATATTTAATATAATCTGAAAGGGACTTTTAGCACAACAAAACTAGTTTTCTTAATCAAATCACTTAGCTTGTTGTGCTAAGAAAGATTCCTTGCAACTAAACACATCCACGCCATCTCTCAAGGGACTCCATTTCCCTTGAAAAATTTAGCTATAATAGACACCAGTTGTTATACCTTTCAAATACATGTCCATGAGTACAGAACATATCCACATAATTTCAGACAAATTCAGGTTAAGAAGACTTCTTGTATGCAAAGCACTCATTCATTTGGAATTCTAGTTTCCAAACATTTCAAAAGGAATTCTTACCAAATTTCTTCCTTTTACCTTTTTCCTTGCTGCAATTGAGTCTTATTATGTACTGTCACATCACACAACTGTTAGTTATATAAACATGTCAACTATTACCTTGTCATGCTAATATCAAGCATGTTTCTCTGCAATTGTTTAGACACGTCAGAAACATATTCAAAAGATCAATGCAACATATCTATTAATTTGAAGTCAACCTTTAACAAGTCTAACAACCATGTCATAATCAACAATGGACTCACATTCATCAGTCATAATACATAATTCTACAACTATCACCTACTTGCACTCAAGTGCATATCAATTGTCTCAACACATAGTGAATTAGTACAACCATCTTAAAACAATACCATTGATTCATGCAATATTTTAGACACATACTCATATCATGCAATTAATCAAACATTCAGATAGATTGTAAACATAGCATGCTAGATAAACCAAATAGAAGATATACGAAAACTCATACCTTAATGTATCTCAGGGGAGGATATCTTTTTTTTACAACAAATCTAGATTACCATGATATAACTTCACACCACATCAACAGAAAAATAAGTAAGGTCATGATACCCATAACAGTAACTAGCTAACATGTTTACATCATAAACTGATAAACAATTGTCATTAATGCATAAAAATCACATATGAACAATCAGTCTAGATTAGTACAACACATTATCATAATTAGGTCGACTGATACCTAAATTTCATAACCCTATCCATCTGCATAGGCCAATCCAAATTAGAATGATACATATAACATCAAGGTATTAACTGCAATAACCCTAATCATCATGTTACCTAACATATAACAAAACAAGTTAACATATAACATACTCATCAACAACATATAACATAATCATCAAGTTAACTATCATATAACAATAAACGAGTTAACATATAACATATATCAACAACATATAACATAATCATGAAGTTAATTAGCACAAACAAACAACAACAATGCATATAATAACAAGTTACTATCATTCATGACAATTCGACACGTGCATATGACCACATTGATTCACTATACTCTACCATGCATGTAAACACAACAAAAATAAAATGCAAGCATGTATATAACCCTAATGCATATAATAATCCATTAACTAACATACCTACATTGCAAAAATACAATACTTGTATGACAATCTCTCTTACCCCCAAATTCTAGTGTTGTAACCTCACTTTAATGATCTCCATCCCTTGCTCTATCTTAGTGAACATATCAACATCATATCTTATCAACAACATCATGATGAAATAATTACATACAATGAACTCACAATGCATATCTAACCTATTATGCATGAATAACCATAACCATAACATTGCATGCAAAACAACCTATCGACACTGACATGAATAACAAATGCAAAACCAACATACACTCATGACGACCACATCCAATAAACAACACCATCAACTTTCACATGGTGACACCACTGCAACTATGACCAACGCCATGCATACATAACAAGTACATATACAACCTACATGCATGCAAGACAAACATATTCCGCCCATCTAGTCCAGGAGTTGAATCATGCTCTGATACCACTCTGTGGTATCAAATAACACCCAAAGAGAACAAAAACCAGACATTCCCCGAAGAGAATGAAACCCAGTTTGGTACCACTCTATAGTATCATATGTCACACAAGGAGAATGCAAACCAAACACCACCCAAAGAGAACAAAACCAACTCTAATACAACTTTGTAACACCCTCCTCCCACATCTACCCAAGTAACTTACCAACCAAATTAAACATGTTTCAAAGAGTTACTATGATATGATTGAACTCCCTATGTAGCAATTAAGGAAGTGGAACCGATGAAACATTGACAACATGACCTTCTACACATGCAACAAAAACCCTAGGAGCCACCCAACCCATCTAAGTGACCAGCCCCTGAGACAAACTAACTCTTTGTTGCATTAAATCCTCAGTCACTCCCTTGACATGGGCAAGGATGTGACTGGGACCCTTTCGTTGCTCCCACAACAAGGCATGTGTGTGACTGGGGACTTTTCTAGGTATTTTTGTGTGGCGGCTCCAAATTTTGCGCCACCTTTTCAGGACTAGGACTTAGGCCACTTACCAGAAATCCATGAAACTTCTAGAAATGAATGATAACCTCAAAAAATGATACAAATTCAAATACTTGAACAATTACTTGACTAGGCCCCTATTAGCCATGACAGGCATTTCATAAAACATGCCACAAATAAGCACACTACACGTTTAAACAATAGATCTGAGCATAGGGGTCTCATATTTATTTGAAAATCACTAAGAAGTGCTGATGCCTTATCACATTGGCTGCATTATCATCTATTAGGTCATATATTCCTTGTTCATTCATTTACAAATCCAAACATGATTAGATCCATACATCATCATTGTCATAAAACATGCTCATAACCATAATATAACCAACATAAATAACAAACATATAACAACCATAAAAACCACATATAAACAAGTATATTTACCCATCAGATACAAGAGGAAAGAAGCTCTTGTTAACATATAAAAAATGAAACTAGGTTTAGGACTTCCACGAACCACCCGACCATAAACTAGGTTGAACCAATTCTCTCCTTCATCCAGTCACCCTTGTTTCATATTCCAAGCATGAATGTGGGATATCATAAAACAAATAAATCAAAACCAAACCAAGGCTTCCAAAGGCCAAATCACATCAACCCTAAAATAGTAACTCCAACTCATGGCCGAACATCACTAACTATCACCAAGTTGGTCTCTACCCAAGTTGTCCAGGGCTCCAGAGCATTTGTTCCAACCAAGGCTCTAGGACTAGTAACTCAACCCACAATTGATGCTAGGATCGAAAGAATTTGTCCAACCAAGGCTCCAGGACTAGTAACTCAACCCACCAAGGGCTCTAGAGCATTTTTCCAACCAAGGATCGAGGACTAGTAACTCAACCCAAGTTGTTACAGGGTTCTAGATCTTTTGTCCAGCCAGGGCTCCAGGAACTAATAACTCAATCCATAGCCAAAGGAAGATGAGAACCAACTAGAAAACAAAAGGAAGACACCCACAACACCATGGTTATCCAGTAAATGGAAAGGCTAGGAAAAACCATTATCAATCCAAGCAATCTTCCATGCCAATGATAGATCATGACCAAGAAACCACATGAATATTCCATGCATGCCAAAACAAGTAAGTAAATCTTACATGCAACTCAATACTTGCAAGCAAAACCCACTGTAATTGTTGATCTTGATGTCCTCTTACACTTTCCTGCCATTTATTTTCCTTCTTGCTCCAAATCCAAAGTATGCCACACTCCTCCAAGAGTGCTCCAAAAAAACTCTAAGTGTCCAAGAGTATGAGAGAGAGAGACAGAATAGAATAAGAGATCCAAAAAAAAATTGGTCAAAGGCTTAAAAAAAGCTTGCTAACTGATCCTCAAAAGCCTTTTTATTAATGAGGCCTCTAATTTCTTCAATTTTCCATTATTTTCCTTCATTTTCCTCCTCACATGCAACCAGTGACCTTTCACCTTCCTTTTTTCCTATTTTCCATTATTTTCATAAATGAACTGCCAATTAATGTCTCTTTCCTTTCCAAAGCCTTTGTGATTTCCTTTGCCAATTTCCATTGCCATTAATAAACCAAAGTGACACTCCACTAGGATTTTTTACCCACCATTCATCTTGGAATACGTTTTCCATGACCTTAATCATATTTTTTTTACATGAATTTTTAACCAAGGTT
Organism: Pinus taeda; assembly: GCA_000404065.3. NCBI lineage: Eukaryota > Viridiplantae > Streptophyta > Pinopsida > Pinales > Pinaceae > Pinus > Pinus taeda. Next base: position 38,016 of record APFE030503996.1, read on the forward strand.
GTTTCACCCGTAACAACTATTTGAAATTGAGACAAGTGCCTCCAACTGTGCTATTGGCACAATCCTCACCTAGAAAGGGAATTTGGTGGCCTATCATAGTGAGACATTTTCTGATACAATTCAAAAGTAACCACCTATAATAAAGAGATGTATTCTATCTTATAGGCTTGCTAGAAATGGAAAGGATATAGTCATCCACATAGATCATTGACCTCTTTTGTTTATACAGACATAAGGGAAGTTGTAGAATGATCGCCATCATAAGTTGTCTACATATCTACAACAATTCCACTTGAACATTAAAAACAATAAGGGAAACACCAATCATGTTGTAGATTGCCTCAATCAGCGTCCAGTTATAGCACTAACTACTGTTCTCAACTCTTGTGGCCATGAGACCTCTGGATGGCCACAATTGTACAAGAATTATCTAGAATTCACCATCACATACGATATGCTAGTTGATGGAAAGAAAGTTCCATATTTCTACCTCCAAGATGCATTATTATGCTACCTGGGCTACCTTTTTGTTCCTTCAATGGAGCGTGCCAAACCGATTTGGGAGGCACATTACACTTGGGTTGCAGGAAACTTTGGTGCATAGAAAACTCTAGCCATACTACACAAGTATTTTTATTAAGACTCCAACAAGATGTTGGAAAATATATCATATCATGCACTTCATGTGCCATCGCAAAGCCAACCATCAAGAAGCAAGGCATGTACACTCCTTTTCCTACTCCCATCTAGACCTGGGAGTCCATCTCCATGGATTATTTATCTGGCCTCCCTTCTACCAAGCATGGGAATTACTGTGTATTTTTGGTCATGGATAGATTTTCTAATATGGATATATTTGTGACTTTCAAGAAGAGTATCATAACAAAGGACACTGCCAAACTCTTCTTTGAATGAGTGGGTACATTTTGGGATCCCACGGTTCCATTATATTAGACCAAGATAAAAGTTTCCTCAGGACATTTTGGTCAAGCCTATGGAAATTATTGGATGCCAAGCTCACCAAGTCAACTGCATTCCATCCCCAAAATAATTGGAAGATAGAGGTCATCAATAGGATGATAGTGCACATGCTATTAACATACAACTCCAAGCATTCATGACCCTAGGATGAGATCCTTCCTTATGTGCATCACAATTATAATAGAGTGCCTCTCCATAGCTCGATTGTTTGTAGTCCCTTTCAAGTGGGTCTGGGATTTCAACCATTGTGTTTGATATATATTGTCATGCCTCATGTGACTACATACGTAGAATTTGCACATGCACAGTCTGATGCTGAAAAGGTAACCAGGTTTATTGAATGCATCCAACACATCTGCTAGCAAGTGTACAACATCTTGAATAAATCCAATCCAAAGTATAAGTAGCGACATGATCAACATTGGGTACCACATAAGTTTTAGGTGGGTGACAAAGTTTGGTTGCATTTGCAAAAAGAACGCCTTGTCGGAGACCATCGAAACTCTAACCACTCCGATATGGGCCTTACACCATCACCAAGTTTGTGGGAAACAATTCTTTGAAGCTCAACATTCCACCATTCCTCGACTTCCACCCAATGTTCAATGTGGACTACCTTCTACCATACTTTCCACCATTGTTCGACACATCAAACAATGAAAAATAACTAACACCAACATAGTCAACCCAAACTAGATGGAACAAACCACAACTAATTAGATCATGGACACACATATCAAGAACACTTGGCAATAGAATATCCAATTGTATCGAATTGTCAAATCTAGCTAGCTCCTTCACCATGGAAAGTGGCTCACCAGGGACCAAGTTTAGCAAAAGTTTCCCCTTACTATGGAGGAACTCAATGCAATGGGGACCATTGCTTCCTAAGGGGGGAGGATTGATCATGGTGGATATTTGTGGCCACCCACCTATTCCACTTGGACTCCCAACATTATTTCTTTTAGTTTCCTTAATCATAACAAAATTTACTATTTGTGGAATTTTTTTAGGTCCTCAACTTCCAAAGTCGTTTTGAGGCCCTAAACGATGTATTTTTGGAAAACATGAAAAATTATGTCCAATAATATGTTTTTGTATTCAAAAGTTGTATCCCTCTAACAGATATTTCTAACAAGGTATTGTACACATCAAATGGAAATCGTATGCCACCTTGATAAGTTGATGTACTAATTGACCCCAATGGGTCACACAAACCTTTGGCTCTTCATCTCCTAGGGTTAGGTTTTTGGATTTTTAGGATTTTCCATTGTTTCCCAATAATAAATAGGCCTCCAATACTCATTATAACACAATTTCAGAAGGCATGTAGCCGCCACATCTCTTCTCAGAGATCAACTACCATCGTTAGACCTACTTAATTTCCATTCAACGTGTATGCAACTTTCAGTACTTCGCTATTAATTCATTAAAGTTTTATTTTCACTATAGCTCTGTGTTTCTATTTATATTTTTATTTCATTTCATTCCTTTATAAATTAAAATTAGTACGGAAGTATTGATCAATAATTAGTGATTGACGATATGTTTGGTGATTTGTTTAGTAATCAAAGATTATTGAAGGTGCTTTAAGGGTCGTTTGGGTGAGTAGTTGAAGTGAGAAAGTTAATTTTATGTGAAAGGAAGTGGCCTATTGATTTGAATTTGAAAATGGATGAAATATGGATCAATAGGGCTAGGAAGTGGTAACTTTCATTTCATGGGCAAGTGTCCCTTTTAGTGAAATCTGATAAACAAGGAGAGGCAATAGTTTCTCTCAGCAGAGGCTAATAAATGAGTGAGGGAAAGATTCTCTTTTAGTAGTTGTTGATAAATGAGCAGGGGAAGGGGTCCCTTTCAAAAAAAAATGATAATCGAGTAGGGGAAAGAATCCCTTGCAACAGAGGTTGATAAACGAGCAGTGGAAAGAGTCCCTTTCAACAATGGATGATAAATGAGCTGGGGAAAGAATCCCTTTTAGTGAAAGCTAATAAACGAGTAGGGATATAAGTTCCTTTCAGCAACAACTAATAAACCTACAAGTACAAGTTTGTGGGGCAATGATGTAATATCAAGTTCAAGCTTGTATTTTCCAAAGAAATAAAAGGAATATTGATGTCTTATATATATACATATATGTGTGTGTGTGTGCGTGTGTGTGTGTGTGTGTGTGTGTTGCACATGTGTATGACAATTGTTAATGTTGTGTTTTACATGATTTATTTGTATTGTGTATTCTTCAGTCATTGCTAAATTGATTAAAAGTGTAAGTTGTCAAGAGTATTATAATTTGGTCACACTACTGATTCACCCCCATCTCAATTTTGTCCTAATTTCCATTATTTTTAACATTATATAATCTCAAAAAAATTGTTCTTCCCTATATATTTCTCAACAAGATATTTGAAATTCTAAAACCTACTAAGACTTCATTATTTTTATTTAAGAGGTAGATCCTTCTACCTAACGAAATATTGACAAATATTTATAAGATGTGTTACCAATGAAGGAAACATAATACATTCTCTTTGCAATTGATGCTGTTGACATCAATCAAAATACATATAAATGCACTAGGTCTATAATCCCCTTAAACCTATGCCTGTTTCTTGGAAAAGTATCCTTGGCATGCTTTCCAAGTATGCACCCTCTGCATACTCCCTGTTGTCCAATGTTTAACTTCGGAAGACCTATGACTACCTCCCTTAGAATAAGAAATTCTCTGTAATGTAGGTGCCCCATCCTCTTTTGCCTAAACTTGAAAAAGTTGTTTATCCCATGAGGTTAGGGCTAAAATACATTCAACCTATAACCTGTATAAATTTCCTTCCCTAACCCCTACCACGTATGCTCTTTCTAAATTATATTCCTTCAACCTGATAAGGACCTATCAATTCTTGAACTCTACTACATAGTCATTATCCTCCATAACTAAAAATTAAAGCAAACTTTTCTTAAGACTTGGAACAAAAAAAACATCATCAAAGTCTTAAGAGTTAGTTGAATCGTCTTGGAAGGGAATAATACCAACTCCTACTACTTGGTATCATCACCAAACTCAACTTGTACTCCTGTGCCTTGCTAGATGCTCCATTATCCACATACAACACATTCCTTACAATCACATTGGTAGAAAGGAAAGATAACATTGAGCAATATTTCTTAAACTTAAAAAGAAACTTGTTCATCTAAGTTTCAACGAGGAATATTAGTTGCTCCTTTTGTCGCTTCCCTTTCCTTTTCTTCCTGTTTGGACACTATGATGCATCTTTTCCAAAGTTATGACAAATGGAACATGTGATTTTACTCAAGTCCTTCTTTCATAGATATGAGGCTAACTCCTCATTCTTTCCCTTACCCATACTCATTCCTTTTCCTTTTCCCTTCTTCATCTAATTGAATAGGGCTAATTTCTCATCATCACTGTTCTTGCTAACCTTTGACTTCATCTAAGTTTCATCCTAGATACAGTAATCCCATAGTCTTTCAAAATTAGGAATATTTTCAATGAGCACATATACCTTTGAAAAATGGTTCCCATGAAACTGGGAATCCATTCAGTGAAATGCTCACCAACTCTACATCTAGAACATTATCCCAAACTTCTATAACTTGATCATGAATCTGTGTGATATTTATCAAATAACTTATAATAATGTATGATCTGGTCATTTATATCAATATGAGTTTGTTCTAGTGATATCATCTTTATATCTAAGTTCTCACTCTAGTAGAGGATAACTAGAGCATTGAAATCTCCTTCACCATTTTCTTCTTAGATATGTGTGGAATCAAATGGTCCTTCATGACATCCAAGATCACCCACTTGGCCTTCCTTCTTCTTATATTCTTCCAACTACTATGTATTTTTAGGTAGAGTAACTAGCATCTTAACAATACCCTAAAGATCATTTTCTTCCAATAACATTGTTACCCTAGCTTTCCAAGATAAGTAATTGAAGGCACCAACTAATCTATATGTGCTGGGAATGCTAAAATTGATCTAATGGATGAATATGGTCTTGATACTAGAGCAAAGGTCTCCTCATAATAAATTCCCTCCACCTGAGATAACCCCTTGGCCACAAATCTAGCCTTGTGTTTCTCTGTTCTCTTGCCTACTACATGATTTACCTTGTAAATCCATCTCGTACAACCCATTGATTTGTCTGCTAGTCTTGGGACCAATTCCCAAAGAAAAGTTCTCCTCATAGTAAATTATCTCCACCTGAGATAACCCCTTGGCCACAAATCTAGCCTTGTGTTTCTCTATTCTCTCGCCTACTACATGATTTACCTTGTAAATCCATCTCATACCAACCATTGATTTGTCTGTTGGTCTTGGGACCAATTCCCAAACATTGTTTCTGACAATGGAACCATATTAATCTACCATAGCATCAACCCATACTAGTTGTTTCACTTCTTCCTCAAATGAGGATGGTTCTGTCTCAACTATCTCACTCATCAGAGCCATGTCCATTGTACCGATCTAGTGACCTACTCTGCCTACATTGTGATGTGGGTGCTCCCACTTATCTCTAGCATCCTACAATAATAGGTAAACTTCCATGGTCCTCTTCCTTCTTTCTCTAGATATATTTGCTTGAGTGGATGTCTCCACTCTCTCCTCCTCTGCTTGTGTCTACTCCACAACTTCGAGAGGTTCTTTCTTTAGAACCAAAATCTCTTGATCATGTTGAAACTGAATCTCCCCCTCAAGAGAACAACTCATTTCCTTCTCCTCATCAAACTTCACATCCTGTCTGACAATTGTCATCTTGAGGGATGACAAGTACACCTGATAGTTGTGAGGTGTATCTTTATACCCCATAGATGCCCAACTATGTCGTCATCTCTATCTTTTTCCTTGCTTCCTTGGAAACATGATAGTAAAATGACAATACAAGTATCGTGAAGTGTGACACAAGTAGTTTCTTCCATGAAAAATATTCCTCTCAAGTACTCGTGCCAAGAATCCTGTGAGGAATCATGTTATGCAAATAGAGTGCTATGTTGCATGCTTCAACCCACAAGTGTAGATGTAGGATTCGATCATGCAACATCTTCTGTGTTTCTCCCACAATAATTTTGTTCTTCCTCTCAGCCACCCCATTATGTTGTGGGTTATGTGGTGTTGTCAACTCCTGTTGAATGCCTTCCTTTTCACAAAAAAATTGAAAATCATTTGACATGTTCTCAACACTGTTTCTTGAGAGCCTTCACTTTCCTACCAGTCTCCTTCTCAACAAGTGCTTTAAACTCAACAAATTTGGAGAATAATTGGTCTTTCTTCTACATGAAGTATATCCAACACTTATGTGAGAAATCATATACAAATATAACATAATACTTGTGCTTGGCGATGGAGGCTATTGAGAAAGTTCCACATACATTATAGTGGATCCTTTCAAGGGTTGCATGTGCCCTTTTATCCCGATCATTGAAAGTGAATTTTTTGTACTTCCCTAATGTACACCATTTACATGTATCTCGCTAGTCTAGTGCTCCATTGGGGAGGCCTGTAGAAATATGATACATGATCTTCAAAGCACCATGATGCAAATGGCCAAGTCTTTTATGCCATAATTTGTCGACATCTCGACTTTTCACCTTCTTTGCTTTTGTGTTCAATGTTGCACAATCTTCCACATCTAATTTGCAGAGATTATTCACTCAAACCCTGATCTTCTTCACTTGTCCTGTGGTGATATGTCTCAAGAAATCCTTTATTTTTTTGAATATCACATCGTAGACACGGTCTTCCAACACGACAACAAAAACTAGATTCTTCTTTAGACCCAATACATACATCACATACTTGAGCCTGAGAGGGGAGCCAAACTCCCTCTAAAAAGTAATTGTACCAATGTTAGTCATGATATACCTTCCATCATCTACCATCTCAATGTGCATATGGATATCCTTCTCCTCCAAGTCACTAAAAAATTCCTTGTTTCCCGTCATGTGGAATGAGGCACTGTTATCGAGATGCCACACACTACCCATCACTATGCTTGACATGCATGCAATGAGGATAAAATCAAGTTCGAATTGTGAATCCAAGGCTTCACCTGCTGCTCCTCCTGCGGTCTTCTTTCCTTCTTTCTTGTGTGGAAATTTCGTGGCACAGTGTCCTAGTTCATGACAGTGAAAGCACTTGATTTTGGACAAGTCTTTCTTCTTGCCCCCTCTACCCAATTCTACTTTGGATTGGGATTTCTTGCCTTTCCCTTTCTTTTCCTTTCTATCTAAGGAACAATTCTCCTCATCATCACCCTTGGCTAAGGTTCCATCTCTAGCTTTATGCCTTATCTCCTCCTATACCAAATTAGACCAAAGGCATTCACAATTTGGTACCTTCTCCCTCTAATTTACTAAATCCTAGTAGCTATGCCAGCTCTTGGTAAGGCCTAGAAGTGCTAGTATTACCAGATCATCCTCTGATAAAATAACACCAACTTCACTAAATTCATCACGACATTGTGTGAACATGCTGAGGTACTATGGGATTTTGTCACCCTTCTGCATCTTGATATTCTGAAGCTTGTCCTTCAGTTCCAACTTCCTGTGGTCAATATTGTTCTACAAAAAATATTTCAAGGCCTTACAGATTACATATGGAGTCTCTTTCCCATGGAGATTCAAGACAATATGGTCTCAAACTCCCTCCAATATGATCCTCCTCACCTTCACTACACACTTCTTCCATTCTACTAGATCTTGAGCATCAGATGTTGGAGGCTACAGGATATCATTATCTATGAATTCCTTCAACCCATTATCTTCCAACACTACCTCCATCCTATTCTTCCAAGCAACATAGTTTGAGCTACCTGCAAGGGCATACTTGAGTCTCAGTCCATAGAAAGCCATCCTGCTAGCTCTGAAGAATTGATCCTGCAAATTCAATCCACCTGCAAAGAAACTCTAAATTCTCTTCTCTATTTTGATTCCTCCTCTGATACCATGTATAAATTTAATGTGTAGATTCAAAACTACTCATGGAATTTACTAGATCACAAGACTTAAAGCTACTCTACTCATCTATGGAAAGAAAATCATGATTGAGAACACAAAACATTAACATGCATCAAGATTTAACACACACACACACAGAGATTTACCTAAGGGAAAGAAACTACTCAAAACCACTTACTATATGTATTGCATTAATCAAATAATAGAGAAGAAATGCAATGTTTGCTTCAGCCTATGCAACCTCTACACTAGTATAATCTATCTCATTGCCTCACAGACTGAATCAAGCCAATACTTATCCAATTTCTCAACCTACCAATATCCTATTTCCTTGTGCAATTTGATGAGGAATTAGCCCCCTATTAATTAGGGAAATTACTCATTGAGAATTGTGTAATTCCTTTAGGCCCTTCTTTGACTGCATGCACCACCTGCACAACATGGAAAATTCTACAACTGATATTACAATACCCTTGAACTCCAATCTCAACGAGGTAAATCGAATTCTCTTCATGCATGAGTTAATTTAGGTTGATTGATCAGTTTATCTGAATGATCACTCAGTGTGAAAAATTTACACACCCTTGACCAAACCGCCACTAGTTCTATTAATAGTGAGAACTAGTTACACTGACAATAACTCAAATTAAATTAAATAGATTTCTACAAATTAGCAATCAATCATGTAGAACTAAACTCGAGTATCTCCAACTCGAATTTACTAAGTTAACTGAGTGACAAGACCCATGTCACCTCAGTTAACTACCTCCAAGTATTCTGCTGAAATTGAAATTCAAATTTTCTCCTAATTTAATCAAGGTAAAATTAAATTAGGATTTTCTTGTTGCATTTTCAACACTATATAACATCTAGTTTCAACATTTTCCCATTTTCTCAATGCATTACATATAACATGGTTCAATATGGTGAAAATTAGTCTTTTCATTCTATATCCTTCTAATATATATTTGTCATAATATATAAACTATCTCAAAGATTGAAAAAAGAGTAAGATGCATAGAAGTTTCTATTACATTCACTATCATTCTTCTTGTTCATTATGATTGATAAAGGGCATATGATAGAATTTGAATGCATTGCCATATCACTACTTTGTGATCTGCCAGGTTCCTTGAACCAAAAGCACTCCTTTGGAGAGGTGATCAACTACGCGATTCTGATCCTTGTGGATGTGAGAACACGAGAAATTGTTAAAAGTGGTTTTGATTTGAAGAATATCTCCTAGAATAGGGACAAGAAGAAGGTTCATGGTTTTCTAAGTTTTGTTTAACCAGTTAATCATGTGTAGAGAATGCCTGCAAACTTTAATATGTTCACATCCTTTTTCTTTTGCGAAGAACAATAAGTTTTTACATGCCATTAATTATGCCTAATTATGTTTCACCTTCCAAACCCCATTTTTGCATGAATGTATTGATTATGATAGAAACATATGAAGCCTCCCCCTCTTCTCAATGTTGTGTCTGGTGATGCCTCGTTAAATAAATCCCATGGTCATGTGGGGTCAGGATGTTTTTCCACTCTATCCATTAGGATGGCTATTCCTTTTTCCTGTGGTAAGTGTGCTAGTATCGCCAATCCTTCTATCACCACATCATTAGGAAAACAAGGTTTATCCTAGAAAATGGCTTTATTACGTGCCAGCCAGAACCCCCAACAAGTGATTAACATAATTTCTTTGAGAACATGAGTGTGGGATTAGTATATCATCGTATCCATGTGCCTTCCACTCTGTCCCTAGTCTAGTTGTAGGTTTTCCCTAGTACCGATCTACAGAAGTGCCAAACTTTCATGGTGAAAGGGAAATGTATAAAAAGATGCATGATCATTTCTTCACTCCCATTACACAAAGCACACCAACCTGACCCGATCTTATAATATTTTTTCACAAAATCCTAGGTAGGAGCCTTTTTTCCATAAAATGCCACATGAATATTTAAGCCTTTTCTAGAAATTTGGATTTCAAGAGTGGTTTCGACCACCCTTTTTGGGACCTCAATGGCTCCGGTTGCATTTAGTAGAATGTATCATAGTTTTGGAGTGTACACTCCAAATGAAGAGAAGCTCCATATTAGTTCACCTTCCCATCCAATCAATCTTATGTGACCAATTATTAGAATGGTCAGGTACCCATTCCAAACTTCATAATACCCAACCACCAATCCCATCTCATCTACAAACTTCCAACCTTGTTTCCCTATGGTTGTGATAGTTAAATTATCAATATATGCAAATTTAGAGATGCCTCTATCTCAAAAGAATTCAACACATGGTTAAAAAAATAAAAATAAAAATAAATAAATAAATAATTATTGAATGCGAGTTTATAAAATTTCAAAAATAAATAAATATGATTATGACTGAATTGTAAAAATATACGCACTAACATTATACTTTAATTATTCTCTTATCAAATAATATATTTCATTATAAAAATCTTACATATCCAATCGTTCTAGATTTTTTATCCCAAAACCCAAAAATCATTACAACTTATCACAATATCCGAAAGAAACTCAACATTCAAAGGAAACTATACACACTATATGATAATATGTCCTTCCTACAAGGACATATACATACATATATATGTCAGCATTTAAATTATATATAATATCGTTGGACATAACATGTCGGCTATAAACGAAAGTATGTACCCTATGACATTTGTATTATATAAATATTATTTTTCATTTACTATTATAATAAAAGAAAGCATGGCCCCACGCCTACAACTTTTGTATTTATAGAGCTGGATGTTCAGTTTGGCATTTAATTAGAAAAGCAATGATGGACATGAATCACAAATCTTACTATTTATTAAAAGAGAATCATAATAAATGAGAGGAAATATCGAAAATATGATTCATGTTAAATGATGCGATTAAATTTTACAATGATTGGTAGAGAAAATCAAATAGATATAAAGTTCAAATTAAATTAATGTATTTATTAACTTAGAGGAAAACATAAAAGTTAGGTAGATAATTTAGATTTAAAGTAAATTAGGTTAAGGTGAATTATTTTATTAAAATGGATTTATAATCAATTATAAAGTTTGTTATCACTTAGATTGACTTTAAGTTGAAGGGAGGCAATGTCAGGGTAACCACAAACTAAGCTTAGCTTAGTAGCTAGCCCTACTAGGCTAGGAGAGGGCTCTCTCCATAAGGATCTCAGTCAAGATAACTGGATCATGTAAAGGATTTTAGGCTAGGTATAGTAGCTCAAAGGTTTTGATTGAATTTTGTTGGTGTTTGGATAAGGAGGAGCTGGGCAGTTTATGTTTGGGAAATTAAATCAGAAATGTAGGGTGTTCTATGTGGCAAGGTAGGCATAGGCTTAGCACTTTAGGCTTGATGATGTGAGGGTTTTAAGACTGATGAGGAGCTAAGAGGGGCATGTGACAATCATGGATCCTGAATAAACAGTAGAAAACATGAAATGTTGACTAATTTCCCAAGGCAGAGCATTAATACAATGGATTCTACCTATCAAACTTGAAAACCTTCAACTAGAAGAAATCAAATTAATGATGGCATACATAAAACATGTAAACAAATGATCACAAAAGAAGAAACTGTACTAAAACTCCATACCACAGGGATCCCATAAAAATAGTTGTAAACCTTATTAATCTCCTTTCCAAACTGCTTACAATGATGTACAATCAAGCTCTGAGTATCCAACTGATTCCAACCCTTTCCGAAGAGAAAAAAGAAGAAGTTATAATGATTTCAACCTCCTTCCATCCTTAAGGGTTGAATCCCCAAGATGAGGAGCTAATCTAACTAATACTGAACAAGAAACAGGAATATAGGCATCATTAACAACTTGCCTCTAAAAGTGAAAAACTTATTCATTTGGGCTCAAACTAACTCCTAAGCAATGAATCTACCTTCTATTACTATTTATCCATCATATTTACAAGCCATGACATCATTTACACAGGTAAATCATCCACCATGAGAGAGAATCCATGATTATATTAAAAAATTGGAAAAATAGCAACCCTGAGGAAAAACTGTGAAAAGCACAGCACCATTGGGCAAAAGCGCCATGCCACTTTTAGGTCCCTTTTGGAGACCTTCATGGCATCCAAATTGAGCCCATGATAGTGCATTGGAAAGGTATTCAAGTCTATTTTCCATAAGACCGGGAATTTCTTCATTTGAAGCTCATTTGACCCCTCAAAAATTGATTCTCCCAAGACTGCTTTTGTGTTTCCAAAAAGTGGCAGAAAGGTCATTTTTACAGTGTTTTTTGACCTTTTGGTGGACTGATTTTGCCCCAAAACTTTTGAAACTTGTTAGGGTGCATTTCCTCATCATTCTGAATCCAAAAATGCAAGCCAATTATTCAAAGGATGCCCCAAAGAAAAGTGCAGCGCCACCATTTAGGCAATTTTTCTGTGTAATAAAATTCAAAATTGCAAATGACAAAATTTGTTCAAAACTTGTCCAAATTTTTTGTGAAGCACCACCATCATGTGCTTTGCTGATCCAAAGAGGCTTTAGCCATCAAAGTCTATCCTCCTCTTTCTTTCCTTTCAAGGCCTGCTTTAGCCTGGCTTTCATTCTCTTGACCCTCACATTGCAAATCTTGTTTCGGGTCCTATAATGATAGGCCATGTGTCTAATCATCTGATTATCCCTATTGGCCTTCCATAGTAGCTTCTCAAGGTGAAATTTGACTCTCTCAAGCCAAGTCTCGTATCATTTTCAATCTCCTGCTCAATAGGGGTCAAAGTAACTTGTTGCCTCTTTGCCACTTTGTCGTTTCATCTTGAGCATTTCTAACTCCATGAGGACTTGTTTGTCACTCAATTTATTGTTTTCTTTCTCCAAATATGTGATGACATATTTGGCCCTCTCCAAATTGTCTTCCAAGGTTGCACTTGAGCTTCCCTTTCCCACATGATGATGTCTTTATTGGTTTCTTGATCTTGAGTCTCTAAATCAATGGTCTGAGTATCATGCTTCTCAAACTCATCATGCTATGCTAGATCAAAGTCTCTTTCCTCCTCATCATCAAGGTCTTCCAGGTCCATGTTTGCAAGGGAGAAATGAAGGGATGAAAAATGGGCTTGCAATTGGGAAATGAATGGAAATGAGAAGAAGGGTTTTGTGCCTTGAGCTCTTGGGGAAGAGAGACAAAGGGAATGTGAAGGAAAAGTGGGAAAGAGGGAAAAGGGATATGGTGATTAGGACTGTAGGGTTGGGTGTTGAGAGGAGTAGGAATGAGTTAGGGCTTAGGTAGAATTAGGGAGAATTCTAGGGTTTCAAGATTACAAATGACCAATAATGCTTGCAAATTAGATTTAGCAACCCGAAACCAAGATGAAGGACCTGTACTTACTTGTATAAGGGAGTGCAAAGCAAATTTAAGGTTTGTTGGAAGCTTTGGAGGTTTTTGGCCACTTTTAGGAAAAGTGCAGCACCTTCGCTTAGAAGCATAATGCCATGGCAAAAGCACAACGCCCATTCAAATTTGCTCTGGAAAAAATGGGGAAAAGCACAACGCCGGGTGAAAAGTGCAGTGCCTCCCTCTATAAGCGCAGCACCAGTCTGTCTCAGCCAAAAACATAGTGCCTTTCGACCAAAAGCATAGCGCCAGGCTTTTTTGCTCAAATTCACTCAACCACAACTTTCTTCCTTCTCCATTTCACTTTCTTGTTTGGCAAATGAAGATAATGGATTTGAAAATGACGTATGAGGGTTTAAATAGGGGAAGATTTTAATTTTTCACTTGAAAAACCCACTTTTTCAATGTTTCTAGTTCTTTTTCAAAATTTTGTTTCAATGCCTTTTCTTCTTGTATCTTTGCAGGTAGATAAATGCTCCATTTGGCTTGAATTTTGCAGTGTTTTTTCATCTTGCAGCAAGGAGAAATGCTTTGGTGCAGCTAAGATCACTTATTACATATAGGAACTTAAAATTACATATGAAATACAAAATAAAGTAAAATACTCCATTTTCACCTCAAAAACATGTTTTGAGATGAAAATTACATTAGGTTTAAAAGATAATAATTTCAGTAGCTACGTCATACAAGCCATCATGCTTGATTTATTGATCATCCTCATACCCTTGTTGACCTTTATTTACACTTTGAAATCAGACTCTTGACCTTGGTGATGAAACCTTAGACCTAATGAAATCATGCCCTATGACCTAATGAAATGAACTGCAGATTAATTATGAAACCCTGACTAAAGACAATCTAAAGAAGGATCAGCAAGTATAGTCTATGAGGGAAAGATTTTCTGAAGAAAAAACAACCATCAGTGGATTATTATATCATGACTTAATGGAATGATGCAAAATTTTCAGTAGGACTCCTAAAATGCATATTCAAAGAGTGAATTTTGATCCCTGATGGAAGTATGTAAATACTGACACTAACATTGGCCTTATGGGGGATGGAAACTCCTTGGAGGTGTCAAGAACACTGTAGACCAAGTGCCTCATCCATTGGGCAATACGGTCAAAACCCAAAAAGTGAAAAATGACTCAATACAACTAAACACTGACTCTCAATCAAACTAACTCAAAACTTGACTATAAACCAACTCAGACTTGACACTAATCATTTAAACTTTATAGCCTTCACTTTGGGCCCCAAGCTCAAATGGAAATGTACTTGAAAACTTGCAAGGAAAATCAAAATGGTATATACAATGAAAGTGACATAATTTCATGGAACCACCTTAAAAGAAGCAGTTCTTCAAGAGCCTACCATTCACTGGCCCTCCTGAAAAATCCTAACCATCCATCTCCTTGAGAAAAAAAGCATTTTGTCCTCTGTATGTTGAGATCTTATACAGTCCTTTCCATATATTGTCGAACTTACCATGCTTTCCTTTGCCCTCATTCCATGCATCCCACCATAGCACTACATCCTCTAGCTAAAACTTTTTTGCTTTGGTTTTGTGGTCATAGATCTTCTTTATCTTTTCTTGTAGTCGGAAAGTGTTTTGGGAAATCTCTTCCCTTATTTGTTGAAGGTGAATCATTTGATTAATTCTTCACTGAATATCATGCTCTTCGCTGCTAACTTCCAGTAGTACTCATGACTGGGACTACAAGTGACATATGAAATACTGTATCCGTACCATAAACCAACTCAAAAGGTGAGATACCTATGGATTTCTTACTGCTCACTCTGTCATCCCACAAGGCATTAACAAGTTTTCGATGCCAATTCTTCTTATTTGCCTCCAACATTTTATTGATTATATTCACCAAGGACTTATTTGATGATTCGACCAATCCATTACCCTACGGGTAGTATGCTGTGGAATGACCCAATCTAATATTGTACTTGTTGCAAAACTACACCATTTTCTTGGACTTAAATATTGTTGCATTATTTGTTATAATCTTGTGAGGAAAAAAAAACAAGACAGGATATTAGATTCTAAAAATTGAATAATTACCATATCTGTGGCCTTCCTTGTTGTAATGGCTTCACTCCACTTGGTGAAGTAATCGGCAGCGATCAAGATCTATCAATGTTGTACTGATGATATAGGATGGATTTCCCCTATGAAATCAAGTCCCCACTGCTGGAAAGGTGCATTTACTTCAACTGGTTTCAAAGGAAGAGGAAGTAGCTTCCTTTTTCCTTGAAAAACTTGGCATTCATGGCAAGTCATCATTGTTTTATACAAAATTGAAAATAAAGTCGGCCAATAATATCCTACTCGCAACACTTTGTTAGCCGTTGTTTTCCAAAGCAAATGACTACCACAATCACCTTTATGAATATCATGCATCACCTGCTAAGCTTCGTCTTCAACCAAACAATTAAGAAGAACCCATCTCGGATCTTTCTAATAAAGAGCACTGTTTAAAATGCAGAATTTATCTAATTTGAGTTTTGGTGATTTACCTTTGCTCCTTGACATTCCAGGAGGTGGCGAAAGATGCTGAAGAACATAAACTATATCAAAATACCACGGTGATTGAAAAAACATTTCTGAAACCTGAATGAGTGAGCCATCATCCTCATCCTCTGACATTGCTTCTAAGAGATTTATGACTAGAGCATGTAGATTTGATTATGCCATCAGTTTTTCTAAGCCTTGTCCCTTGATCAGTTTAGTGGGTTTAATCTCCAAATTATATTCCAACATTGCTGCTATCCACTTACCTCTTCTTCCCTCTGAATCAGTTTGCGTCAAAACATCTTTCACTGCTACATTAGGAACATATGCTATGGTATGTGAATGCAAAATGTACACCCTGAAATCCTTCAATGCTTTTATGAGAGCCAACGCTTGTTTCTCAATGATATTATACCGCAAGGCAGTATCTCGAATAGTCCTATTGAAAAAGCCAATGGGTTGTTCAATCTTATCTCTCTTTTACATCAATACCGTAGCCATGGTATTGTCAGATGCAAATGAAAATATAATGAAATCTTGAGTGTAATCAGGACTAATCAAGACTGGAGCTGTGGTCAAAGCAAACTTTACCAAATTGAAATACTTCATGGCATCCTCGGTCCATTTCACAACGTTGTCCTTTTTCAACATATTAGTCATTTCACGTAAATGTTCTGCCAACTTGGGTATAAATTTGCATAAGAAATTCATCTTACCATTGAAAGCCCGAATCTCTTTTTTGTTGTGCGGAAAATATATATGCTGAATTTCCTCCACCCTTGAAGGATCAATGCAGATACTGTCTTTAGAAATGATATGACCAAGGAGTTTACCCTCATCCATGGCAAGAAGACTTTTCTTGGGGTTGAGTGAGATACCGAACTTTCTACATCTCTGAAAGACAATCCTTAAGTGGTGCAAGTGTTCATCATCAGGACCAAAGAATACCGCCAAATCATCTAAATAAACAACTAAGAAAACATCTTTCTCATTAGTAAAAGTGATGTCCATTTCTCGCTGAAAAGTGGCTCCGACATTCTTCAATCCGAATGGCATTTTGGCATACTGAAAAGTTCCCAAAGGTGTTGGGAAGGAAATTTTGTCTTGGTCTTTTTCATGCACCAAGATTTGATTATAGCCTGAGTAACCATCGAGTAGTGACATCCGTGATGCTCCAAGTACTCTTTGCAGAATATGTTCCATCTTTGGAAGTGGATAGTTATCCTTTAAGGATACTTTGTTGAGGAACCAGAAATCTATACACAACCTTATTTCTCCAGTCTTCTTTCGTACCAGGACAAAATTCAAAATCCAATTAGAAAATCTGATTGGAACAATGATGCCAGCTTTGAATAATCCCTTCACCTCTTTTTTGATGGATGGCCACAGCTTGGATTGATCCTTCTCAACTTCTATCTGAAAGGCTTTTGATCCGACTTAATAGGAATAGTATGTTGAATTCTATCTTTGTCATACACCTTCAAATCTGAATAATCTCACGCAAACACATAAGAAAATTCATAAAGTAATTCAACATACTAGGCCTTTACCTTGGGAGACAATACTTTTGATAACTTTACAAGCTTGGGCTTGTCAATTGTTCCAAGATTGATATCCTCAACTCCTTTATCGGTAGGCACCAAGAATGGCTTTCTTGCAACATCCTCTTGATCAAAAATCTCCTCTAAAGGTATGAGACATCTAGGAATAATGTTATCCTTCAGCTGTAATACCTCCATCTGATTCACCTCAATCTCTTGTTCGTCGGTATCACAATCATCATCAATGGAAGCATCCTTGAACTTTCCTTCATTCTACACAAAGGCATTGATTTCATTATCATCCCAAAACACTTGCCAATACCTTAAATTATCCGGAACAACAAGCCAATGTTTGACATGAATTTTTCAAAATTGTTGTTGGAGTTCATTGGGATCTTCAAATTGCTTGCAGCAGTGGCGAGCAAATCTGAAATAATGTTTTGAGTCTGGGATACTGCCATCAAGGTATATTCAGGAAACATTCTCAAAATATCTAGAACTGCATTTCTATAGGCTCTCATCCGCGGATGCTTTGCTTGATACTCTCCCTTTACATGTTTGATCATGAGCTCTGAATCACCATAGACAAAAATCGTTTTTGCATTCAATTTATTCAAAGTTTTAAGACCTATAATCAAAGCCTCATACTCCACTTCATTGTTAGAGCAATCAAAAGCCAACTTGTAAGAACATACTCTAACATTACTTGGGACTTTGATAGGCTAGAAAATAGGGCTTCGAATCCAAATTCCTATATCGGCACTGTCCTTACCCATGACACCATCAAAATCCATGCTCAGAAGAACTTGTTATTTTCTCTTTTTCCTGATTAAGGACTTCCCTAAAATTCTATGAAATTTTTGGTACATTATCTACTTCTACAATCTGAATATTTACATCATTTAATCTGCTATCAGAATACAAAACAAATGATTCTAAATCAGTATGTACAAGATTTATTAGACGATTGAGTGGCTTCCCTTTGTTGGTGATCATGTATTTCATTTTCTTCTCCTGGTATAACTTTCTCAATTGACTAAACATAGGAATAATAGCATTAGAGAATTCAAGTTGTAAAGCGCCCTTAAGTTTAGCACCCCACAATCTAGACAAGAGCATACCAAATCGCAGTGGAAGATCAACAACAACTACATCCATCAACACATTTTTGGCTGGGATCTGATCTAAAGACACTACCAAAACTTTGATAAGACCAATGCAACGAACTCTACCGGAGTCAAAGGACTACAAATCATGGTATTTATGGGTAATATCAAGGCCCAAATTCTCCATAATGGCTTTAGGCATCAAATTATGAGAAGTTCTGGAATCAAACATGGAATTATGGAGAATGTACTCATGAAATCTAAGGCTCAAATAAAAGGGAGGAACTTCACTATCTTTAGATTGGCCTTCTATGGTTAGACCAAAAATGAGTTCAGGATTATCATCTACAACATTTACCATATCTGACAAAGGGTTTATTTGCAGAATTCTAGACACCTGGTGTTTATAATTATTATTCTTTACCGGATCAGTCAAGGGAATGGACACTTTTAATTTATAAATTTCATTTTCTAAATTAAAGGATGAAACTTTTTCTACCTCTTTGACAGTAAGGTCCTTCTTCTCAACTTTCTCTTTCACTGCACTTTGCTGATTATTATTCTCATTTGCAATGTTATTTGTTGATAGTACTTTGCTGGAACTTGGATCAGTAGGTTGTTTCCCTTTCTTCTAAATGTTTGAGGAGTCATTCTTTGATTGCAGTTCTTTTCTTTTCTGAATGGGATTGATCGGTACATCTCTGCTTCTAAAAGAATACTGCCTTTTCTATGTTGTCAAATCATTCATATAACCTCACTGATAATCATCGGACTCAGCCTCCAAAACTGCATCATTTGCTAATATGCAATCTTCATCCCTTTGAATGTCTGGAACCTCCACATATTCTTCATCTTTTGTCAGAAAAACGGGCATACCATCAGCAGTGAAAAAATGGTTTTCTTCGATTACCAGATCATCATCATCATCTTTTGTTTCCATTCCCTGAACATAATTTTGCTGCAAAGGAGTTCTGATCTGTTGTTGTTGTACTGATTGGTCCGATGCCTTTTGTTTTCTCTGCTTGATCCAGAATTGGCGCTACTGCTGTCCTCTAAAATTTGGATTCCTGATTGGTGGTTCAGGTCTATTTGTAATGGTTAGTCGATCAACCATCTTCTCCACTGTTTGGATCAAAGTATCCATCTTAGCATTTGAAGAATATGATTCCTCTTTTATGGTCACTCTCTTTTCAGATCTCATTCTTGCTCTTTTGGCCAATAGATTTGCTTCTACACTTACAACGTTCTTCTGCATGTCTTCTAGTATGGTTGGATCACGTTCTTGTAACTGATATGCCATATCAGCATCGAAACCCTCTGGAAACTTGAGCAAGGCTAATGCCTTTGGTGGTTTAACGTTGGCTGGAATAGCATTATATACTGCATTAAACCTCACACAGTAATCTTGTACACTTTCACCAACATTCCTTTTGATATTTTCATACTAAGACAAAATTTGGAGAGGGTTCTTTTTTACCTCCCACCAATCCAAGAATTGCCTACGCAGGACTGGAAAAGTAGTGATAGAGGCTATAAGTAAAGCTCTGATCCATTTTCAAACTTCACCTCCAAAGCTTTGGACAAACAATCTCATAGTCACATTTTCTACCTTTACCTCATGAAGGTCAAAGAAGTCATTCATTCTATCAACTTGTTGCTGAGCTGTAATGTTTTGAGTGGCATCAAAAAGAGGTATTTTACTTTGTTAATCAACAAGAATATTACCAAGATTCTAAGGTAAAACAAGGGGTGCATACCAGGTAGCCATGACTCGAGGTGGATTTGAAACAACCGTTGGACCACTAGGGTTTAATGGAGTGGTTGATGGGGAAGTAGGGGTAATAGGTGTTTGATAGGATATGATAAGTTGAAGGGGAAGGGTAGGTATAAACTGAAGTTGGGAATGAACTTCAGAGATTGATGGGAATAATGATGAACTGAGGGTAGTGGATGCCAATTCAAAAAGCCCAAGGATCTTAGCAACAGTGATAGATGATTGAGGAAAATTTAGGATATACTCGTCAATTGACCGGTTTGCCTTCTGAATTTCGAGATCTGCAATGAATTCTGGGTCTAGAACTATATCGTCAAGTGCACTTTCAAATTTGTTCCTAAATAGAGAAAGGTAAAATGAAAAATCAAAAGAGTGATCTTTTATGAACAACCACTCATCCGGGCAGGAATCTACTTTAATCGAAGGGGTCAAGCTGACTAAACTTTCTTTTCTTTTGACTCTTCTTGAAATCAAATTAGGATTATCCACTACTGGGTGGGATTGGGATCAGGATTGGCCCTAGTGTACTTTCTCGAAGCCAGTGTGCTCAAATTTTGAAGTTTTTCTATATTGCTTTACAACTTTCTATTTCAGCCTAGTAAATTCTAAAACTCATCATCCAAAGTTCAAGAATTTATATGAAATATTTTACTGGGGATATTAGCCTTTCATTCCCTAGTATGGTAGCCACTATGTTATCACCTAGATTGACCTTAGGCTGAAGGGAGGCAATGCCAGGGTAACCACAGACCAAGCTTAGCCTAGTAGGTAGCCCTACTAGGCCGGGAGAGGGCTCTCTCCGTAAGGATCTCAGTCAAGATGACTGGATCAGGTAAAGGATTTTACACTAGGTATAGTAGCTCGAAGGTTTTGATTGAATTCTTTTGACGTTTTGTCGGATCAGGAGGAGCTGGGTAGTTTAGGTCTAGGAAATTAGGTCAGAAATGTAGGGTGTTTTATGGGGCAAGGTAGGCATAGGCTTAGCACTTTAGGCTTGATGATGTGAGGTGTTTAAGACTGATGAGGAGTTAGGAGGGGCATGTGACAATCATGGATCCTTCTTAAATAGTAGAAAACATGAAATATTAACTGATTTCCCAAGGCAGAGCACTAACACAATGGATTCTACCTATCAAACTTGAAAACATTCAACTACAAGCAATGAAATTAATGATGGCATACATAAAACATGTAAACAAATGATCACAAAATAAGACACTGTACTAAAACTTCATACCACGGGGATCCTATAAAAGTAGTTGCAAATCTTATTAATCTCCTTGCCAAACTGCGTACAATGATGTACAATCAAGATCTGAATATCCAACTGAGTCCAACCCCTTTCAAAGAGAGAGAAGAAGAAGATATAGACATTATTCAGCCTCCTCCTATCCTCAGGGGTTGAATCCTCAAGATTAGGAGCCAATCTAACTAATACTGAACAAGAAACAAGAATATAGGCATCATTAACAACTTGCCTCTAAAAGTGAAAAAATGATTCATTTGCGCTCAAAATAACTCCTAAGCAATGAATATACCTTGTATTACTATTTATCCATCATATTTACAAGCCATGACATCATTTACATAGGTAAATCATCCACCATGAGAGAGAATCCATGATTATAGTAAAAAAATGGAAAAATAGCAACCCTAAGCAAAAACTGTAAAAAGAGTAGTGCCACTTTCAAGTCCCTTTTGGAGACCTTCCTAGCATCCCAGTTGAGCCCATGATAGCTCATTTTAACGATCTTCAAGTCTACTTTCTAGAACACCTGTAATTTCTGCATTTGGAGCTCATTTGACCCCTCACAACTTGATTCGCCCAAGACTGCTTCTATGTGTCCAAAAAGTGGCAGAAAGGTCATTTTTAGGGTGTTTTTTGACCTTTTGGTGGATCATTTCTGCCCCAACACTTCTGAAACTTGATAACGTGCATGTCCTCATCATTTTGAATCCAAAAATGCAAGCCATTTCTTCAAAGGGTGCCCCTAGGAAAAGCATAGTTAGTTTTTCTGTGTTATAAAATTCAAAATTGCAAATGACAAAATTTGTTCAAAACTTGCCCAAAATTTGTGTGAAGCACCACCATCATGTGCTTCACTAAGCCAAAGAGGCTTCAGCCAACATTATAAATCTATCCTCCTCTTTCTTTCCTTTTAAGACCCGCTTTAGCCTAGCTTTCATTCTCTTAACCCTCACATTTTCAATCTTGTTTCGAGTCTTATAATGATAGGCCATGTGTTTGATCATCTGATTATCCATGTTGGCCTTCCATAGTAGCTTCTCAAGTGCAAGTTGACTCTCTCAAGCCAATTCTCCCTATAATTTTGAATCTCCTACTCAATGGGAGTTAAAATAACTTATGCCTCTTTGTCACTTTGTCATTTCATCTTGAGCATTTCTAGCTCCATGAGGACTTGTTTGTCACTCAATTGCTTGTTTTCTTGCTCCAAATATGTGATGACATATTTGGCCCTCTCCAAATTGTCTGCCAAAGATTTCACTTGAGCTTCCCTTTCCCGTTTGATGATGTCTTTCATGGTTTATTGATCCCGAGTCTCTAAATCAATGGTCTGAGTATCATGCTACTCAAACTCATCATGCTCTGCTAGATCATAGTCTCTTTCCTCCTCACCATCAAGGTCTTTCAGGTCCATGTTTGCAAGGGAGAAATAAAGGGATGAAAAATGGGCTTGCAACTGGGAAATGAATGGAAATGAGAAGAAGGGTTTTGTGCCTTAATCTCTTACAGAAGAGACACAAAGGGAATGTGAACGAAAAGTGGGAAAGAGGGAAAAGGGATAGGGTGATTTCAAGACTGTAGGGCTGGGTGTCGAGAGGAGTAGGAATGAGTTAGGGTTTAGGTAGAATTAGGGAGAATTATAGGGTTTCAATATTACAAATGACTAATAATGCTTGCAAAGTAGATTTAGAAATCCAAAACCAATATGAAGGACCTATACTTACTTGTATAAAGGAGAGCAAAGCAAATTTGAGGTATGTTGGAAGCTTTGGAGGTTTTTGGCCACTTCTGGGAAAAGCGCAACGCCATGACAGAAGTGCTCTAGAAAAAACGGGGAAAAGTGCAGCGCCAGGCGAAAATCACAACACCAGTCTGTCTCGGCCAAAAACATATCGCCTTTTGACCAAAAGTCCAGTGCCAGGATTTTTTGCTCAAATTCATTTAAACAAGACTTTATTCCTTCTCCCTTTCACTTTCTTGCTTGGCAAATGAAGATAATGGATTTGAAAATGAAATATAAGTGTTTAAATAGAGGAATATTTTAATTTTTCACTTGAAAACCCCACTTTTTCAATGTTTCTAGTTCTTTTTCAAAACTTTGTTTTAATGTCTTTTCTTCTTGTATCATTGCAGGTGGATAAATGCTCCATTTGGCTTGAATTTTGCAGTGTTTTTCCGTCTTGCAGCAAGGAGAAATGCTCTGATGCAGCTGAGATCACTTATTACATGTAGGAACTTAAAATTACATATGAAATACAAAATAAAGTAAAATACTATGTTTTCACCTCAAAAACATGTTTTGAGGTGAAAATTACATTAGGTTTAAAAGATAATAATTTCAGTATCTATGTCTTACAAGCCATCGTGCTTGATTTATTGATCATCCTCATACCCTTGCTAACTTTTATTTAGACTTTGAAATCAATTTATTTACCTTGGTGATGAAACCCTATACCTAATGAAATCATGCCCTATGACCTAATGAAATGAGCTGCAGATTAATTATGAAACCCTGACTAAAGACAATCTGAAGAAGGATCAGCAAGTATAGTCTATGAGGGAAAGTTTTTCTGAAGAAAAAACAACCATCAGTGGATTAGTATATCATGACCTAATGGAATGATGCAAAATTTTCAGTATGGGACTCCTAAAATGCATATGCAAAGAGTAAATTTTGATCCCTGATGGAAGTATGTAGATACCGACATTAAATTTTACAATGGTTGACAAAGAAAATCAAATAGATATAAAGTTCAAATTAAATTAATGTATTTATTAAGTTAGAGGAAAACATAAAAGTTACGTAGATAATTTAGATTTAAAGTACATTAGGTTAAGGTGAATCATTTTATTAAAAATGGATTTATAATTAATTATAAAATTGTTGATAAAGATTATCGTTATTATTGCAATATAATGTTAAGTTTATTAATTTGATCGAAGAGTTTATGTAGCAAAATCAAATCTATTATAATATAATATAGTTGATAGTGAGTTATTCCTTTCTAGGTGTGATAGTTTATAGGATGGACTCACATTTTGAATTATCCAAGAGTTAGAGGATTGAAGTTGAATAGAATATGATTTAATTTCATTTACTTTAATTAATGTAATATGTGGTTTTAAAATCTAGAAAGAACATGTAACGCATTGCTAGACAAACAAATGGAGTTGAACTCAAAATTGATGAATGTAATCAAGCTAGAGTAATAATGTTGCAATAACCTCACCAATTAACACCCAAAATAAGCATCAAGATGAGGCCATGGGAACTCCAAGATGATTCCTTTGATTTCATGAACCTAACATGAGATGTATTCCCATGCAAGCATATTTAGGTAGAAATTGTTGTTATTCCATTTAAATGTCTTGATGGCCTCAAGTTAGGAGAGCTATATTGTATGAATTGCAAAATGTAGCTTGCTATCACATCAAAGGAAAAAATGGGAGTCCTATATGACATTGGTGTAAATCGAAAAATCTAAGCAACACAATTTCCCTACATTTCTTGTAATATTTCAAACACATATACTTATACATGGTTTTTAATTTTAACTCAAACATATACTTGAAATAAATTGGCTTGATTTCCCAACATATTCTCTCCTAATAATTAAATCAACTGCAATATTATATTATATTACATTGACATTACTCATCACCCAATGTCATAAATGGTTATAATTTGGCATTATATATTGTTTTTGGCCATATATTTTCTTAAATGCTAATGTTATTATGTCTTGTAGGTTTTATCTATTGATGTTATTTATTGTTTTAGTACCAAACTATTAATAAAATGAGAGCACTTTTGGTATGGAAACCTTTTTTCTTACATTCACAGCTCATTAATTTTAGGTGTGATTACACTTGGAAATGTGGTAATGACATTTAGCACAATGATCTAACCCATTCTTTTATTCTTTTAGGTCATGGTTCTCTTACAACCAAAATGACTATATAGGTAGTGTTGAAGATCCATTGAAAAAAAAGAAACATCCTATTCAAGAGAAGAAATAGAAGATGACAATTGCATCATTATTAAAACTATTCTAAATAGATTGCACTAGGTGCTCATCATTTGTGTCTATATTCAACATGTGTAAATATATGGTTTACTGTACCATGATAACTCCAATCCTATCTCCACACATAAATGGTGGCTTCATTGTATCCACTGATCAAATAATTATTAGACATTTGGTTGGATCTCCATTTTTTGTTGTTTCTCCAAATGAGATAAATCATTTTAGATGCTTGTTACACAAT
This sequence comes from Pinus taeda, assembly GCA_000404065.3. Classification (NCBI taxonomy): domain Eukaryota; kingdom Viridiplantae; phylum Streptophyta; class Pinopsida; order Pinales; family Pinaceae; genus Pinus; species Pinus taeda. Next base: position 63,823 of record APFE030503996.1, read on the forward strand.
GAGACATAATAGTTTTCTCATGATGGGGAGGAATACATTCCTTTAAAAAAATTCCTAAACTAAAGAAAATAATTGATGGTCTATGGCAAAGAAATCATTGGGATGACACTCCTAGTATTTGGTATTGGGTGGAACAGAATGAGGTGGATGTGTTCCTAATAAATCAAGATCCATTCACAATAAGAATAATGACAAGATTGAAAGTGGAGTACAATATTACGATTGGGCACAACAACATCCTCAAGAAAGACATGAGTTTTTGCACAAACAAATACACATGTATCTTGGTTTCTACTAACCTTAACTACTAAAATGACATTAGTCTTATGTGGTAAGAATCCATGAAATACTTGTTTATGTAAGCCTTATTAACTAAGACAATGTCATTTCTCTATTATATGAATTTGTGAAATGGATAAGTCAATTGATCTTATTTTCCATGCCAATGTTATTATTCTCTTGTACAAACTCATGAAATACTTAATGGAAGTAGTTGTATTTATCGTCATGCCCTTATTGGTTCATAATATGAATTCATGAGAGTGACCTTATTTAGTACACCAAATTTTTTGTTTAATCATATAAATTCATGAAATACTTGTTTCTAGTAGCCTCATTTTCCAGGTCAACATTATTGTCTTGTAATTATAATTAATGAAATGTATGTTTTTTGTGGACTTACTTGTTGGATATGTGTTGTATTCTTTACAATTAGACTTAGTCACATCTCAATGGTGGTTCTAGGCTAAACCCTAATGAGGGAGCTTTGTTATGTGTTATTTTAGTCAATGGTTTCAGTCCACCATAATCTAATCTCACTTAATGGATTAGGGTTGCAATTTAATGGATTAGGATTGACTGAAGCTACAAAGTATTGAATACAATGGTTGAGTTAATATAATGAGAAAGATAGAGGGTATGGTTTTTAGTTAGACTGGTTTCCATATTAAGGGTTTCTAAGGTATATATTATGTATATTATGTGAATGTACCATTATTATTGTTACAATTTAGATTATTTTAGTATTGTTATTATTACATGTTTATCAAAATATTAATTTTGTGGTATATAATGTTTATTGTCTTTGCTGAGACTCCTTTCTTATTAATATTTAGCTCATTTTGTGAAAAGAACGGGTAATATTGGCTCTACAATAAACATGTTGATGCAGGAGCATGAGGCTTGAAGACAAAAGGATTCAAATTTATTCCAAAAACACAAAAAAAGTTACAAGCAAAGGAGTGGGATCCTTTAGCTGTCAATTTACAAGCTTTCTAGATATGATTTGAGCTAGGATTTAGGGATTGAGTGATTTTGTAATTAATTCAGGTAGCTAATTAGATTCAATTGAGATTCTTGAGGAGAATATCAACCAGATTAGATATTGTTTAAGATTAGGCAGATTCAATCCATTGATTAAGGATCTGATTGTTAGAATGAAATGGTATTTATGTAAGTTTTGAATGATCGTAAGGGGATTTTGATTGATTTGACTTGATTTGGTGTATAAGATTAAGTTACAAAAATTGTATCTCGGTGTATTTTTGTGTATAATTGGTTAATCCTGGAGGCGTTGCATCCCTCCAAAGTATATTTGTGTATTATTGAATTTCAATTTGGCTAGAAAATTTAGATTGTTGTATGATCTAGTGTGTTCACATTTAATTCCTATTTTGTTGTGTATTAAGTTAGATTGAATGTGTTCAAAGCACAGAGCTTTAATTTAACTAAGCTTCAAATTACAAAGAGTAGAACTAAATCTGGTGGAAGCACTAAAATTATAGCGGAACATAGGGAAGCCTGACAAATCATAGTAAACCCGAAAGAAGAGCGAGATCCGAGTGATCTACAGATCCAATAGATCTAACATTCATCGCGCGCCAATAAGCTCATGTGATAGTCAAAGAAGGAAAGTAGTTTTATCAACGAAGATGGTTATCAGGTGAGGAAAAAGTGGTAAGTGTTAATTTAGGGTGATCACTTGATTCCATTTATCAGCCGACACATAGGACTAGGGTGGAGAGAGAAAACCACTTTATCGAGCAGATAATCCGCGTGCAAGTGACTCACCCGATATCGCTATTAACCATTAGATCAAGTGCGCTTTGATCAATGGTGGAGGAACAACGATTAGTTTCATTGATCAGGTCTACCATCAACCGTCAAACTGAAGCGTAAGATCGACAACAAAGAATTAACCTGATAGTATTTGTGGAAAGTTAGACGCGATAAGGAATTAACCAAAAGTTTGAATTCTTTTTTATTCCTTGGCAATTGAAAGGCTACCAAGTTGCGGCTAAAATTAAGTAGTTCTGCTAGTTTAGCAAAATAGCCAAGTTTGGAGTTAGATCACTGATACTCCACACAAAATCCAAGAAGAAATTCCACCTGAACTTGCAGAAATTATTTCTATATTTGAATGATTATCCATTATATCTGCACCTAGGCCACCAATTATGGTATCAGAGTAGCCTACTGACACTAAACAAGATCTCAAGGATTAGAAAAGGAAATCTAACACGGCTTTCAGAGTTGGAGGAAGAGGTGGTGGTCGAAGAAGAGGATGATCGATTGTAAATGTTGAAGTGTTGGAAGCTATGCAACAGATGCAGGCTAGGTTGGAAGCAATGGAAATGGGAAGAGATGCAGATGCTGGAGATGTCGGTGAACCTGAAGTTGAAGCTGCAGAAGAAGAACCTGCAGCGGTAGCTCCTGAAATGAGATTCCTTAAGTCAGTATTGAGATCCACATTCAAGCCTAGACTTAAAATTTCAATCTACATAAGAAGCTTAAGCCCTGAGGAATTGATAGACTGGATAAATGACATGGAGAAATTCTTTGATTATGAAGAAACAGAAGAAGGAAAGAAGGTGAATTTTGTTGTCACAAAATTGAAAGGACATGCAGCTCTTTGGTGGGATGGAGTGCAGGTAGAATGAAGAGGATTTGGCAAAGAACCAATTAAGAATTGGAATAGGATGGTGGCAAAACTGAAAAGTAAGTTTCTACAAAGTGATTATCAGCAAACATTATTTAGACAGATGCAGAATCTTAGATAGAGGTCTATGACAATAAAGGAATATACAGAGGAATTCTAGAAAGTGAGTATAAGATCAGGGCAAATCCAAGATACAGATGAGAAGGTTGCAAGATATGTGAATGGTCTTAGAATGGACATTCAAGATGAGATAAGTGTGTTGTCTCCTAAAACAATAGAAGAGGCCTATCAGATGGTATTGAAGGCTAAAGGAAAACTCATGAGGAAGCCGTCTACCATAAATAGAGGTACTTTCCGAGGAAGGGGAAGTCAAGGTGGTAGAGGAAGATCTACAACACCTAGATATGGAGCTAGTAGTAGCTCAAGTCAGCATGCACCCACAGGAGGTGATGCAAGTAGCTGAGGGAATTTTTTCAAGGGAAGAGGAGGCAGAGGTAGAGGAAGAGAAGTTAGATGTTACAGATGTAACAAGTTGGGACACAGAGCTTATGAGTGCCCAGAAAATAAAGGAATGAATCATAGGAATGCAATTGTTGCAAAAATGGAAGAAGAAGCAACAAAGGGAATAGAAGAAGAGAATGTACCAGAGAAAGGGGAATCTTTAGTTGTCAACAAAATTTTGTTAAAACTAGCTAAGGAAATTATTGAATCAGCACAAAGGAAAACCTTGTTCAGGGCTGTGTATAAGGTTCAAGGAAAGTGTTGTCAGATGATAATAGACAATGGTAATGCATATAATTTTGTCTCCACAGAAGTGGTGGAGAAGTTGAAGTTAAAAATGAAGAAACATCCAACACCTTACAAGATGTCATGACTTCAAGAGGGATATCAGTTGGTATTGAATGAGCAATGTGAAGTGGAGTTGCAGTTGGGGAAATACAAAGACAAAATTATGTGCGATGTGATGCCTATGGATGTGTGTCATATATTTTTGAGTACACCTTGGAAGTTGATGAGCCCTATAAATGGGTAATTATATGGCTCATTTTTCCTCTTATTTTGACTTAATCCACCATTCTCATTAGTTCATTGCATGTTTTTTATTATATTTATGCAAATAGAGTGAACTGGATTAGTCATTATGCCAAAAAGTCCAATGTATGCTTTATGCAGATTTTTGGTCAATTTTGAGACAAAATCAAAGGTTTAATGAGCATCTGGCAGCCAAATTCAAGGAAGAACAAGGGAGAGAATTTGTAGGAGGGTGTCCCCTTCATTTATGAACCCTTACCTCAAATTCTCCATCAGAAACTCAAAGCACAAAGGGCCACATTGATGATTCCAAGGGGCAGTCGAGCAAGTCAAGTAGGACCGTTGTTTATCTTCAGTTCTAAGAAGTTGAGTTCCTTAATTTTAGGAGGATTGTTGGGATTCCCCACTTATATAAATAAGAAGGCTTCAAGCCTCAATAGGTTAGCCATTTCATAGTATATTTTTTCACTTTTGTGCAGCTTCATACTCAGCTCATTTTCGAGCTCTTTTTGAAGATAGTTTTGTGATGTAACTGCTATATTTTGATAAATGAAGATGAACCAAGTTTTGAACCAGCACTAATTTTTTCTAGAAGGTTGAAGCTCTTGGGTTAGGGCCCAACCAAAGATTCCTAGTACCTCCTTTGTGTGTTCATATGCTTTTGATTTCATTCATGAGATAATCTCTGTTGTTTAGGTTAATCTTGCTTTGCTAAATTAGGTTGCTTTTTATGGTTAGAATAGTTGTTTTTTCTTCAAGTTGCTTAAGTGGTTTGCTGCAGTAACAGAAAAAGATCCAAAAGAGGCTACCAGTAGGTCTTGACCTCCTTTCTCCCTCCTTGGGACCATGATTTGAGGTTAAGGCACTACTGCTGCCACCAAAAACACAGTTTTTGCCCTTCCAATGCAACTACTAGTGTGATATTTCGAGTTGGAGAAGTTGATATTAGTTTGGATTCACATGTTTAGATCCTTTCTTGCTCATTTACCATGTCTTTCTCGCATAATTTTCTGTTCATGAATTTCCATTCAGCAGGTCCCTTTTTTTAGGTCAGATTTTAGGTCAAAATAGACAAACTTTGTTTTGTTCGGTTCTTACTTAGGTCAGTTTTGGGAAGTAAGAGTGAAAATCACTTGTAGAACACTCCAGCTTATCATTCCTCTATAGCACAACCTATACCAATTCATCTCTCAATATTTCCCCACTCATTCGCCTCATTTCGCCAATTTGCCCCAATTTCTACGTTTTTGTACAAAGTTGTTTTCTTCCCTTTTGAACAAATCCAGCCATCTCCTTCATTCCTGATCTTCATTGATAGAGTCCTAGACCCCTCAACGCTTTCATCGAGCCTTCATTTCCCTTTTCCCATCATTCTTCCACCTTCAAGCCTCCAAAAAACCACTTTTGGCCTCCTCCTGTAGAACCTCCTGTAGATCCCCTGCAGCCTCCTATAGAAGTTCATGCGAGTGATTTTTCGAAGTCTGATCGCAATGGAAATCTCCAGAAGGGTACTAGTGACTTCTTAGAACCTCTCCACACCTTTCTCACCATCTGCAAAAGTCAACTCCATCTTCCTTGGCCACCACACCTCTGCACAGTCACAACCAATCAAACCATAAGCATAATAATTCCACATAAAATACTGAAAAGTACAAAAAGATAATTTCTTTCCATCTCTCTTCAGAAGTAGCTTGAATAAATGAAATTTACCTTTTTAGAAGTTAATGGCACCCATTTCAGTAGTTTCCATCTCTTTTCTTGCACAACTAGGGTTTGCTAGGGTTTGTGTTTCATTTCAATTTTCCTTCTCTTTATGCAAGTAGAATAGCCTCTATAGAGTTAGCTTTCTTCCATCACAGTAAAATCTTTTTCTGAGAACTCATAGAAGTTGGCTTCAGCTCCTAGTGAACTTGCGCCAGTTGATCAAGTGGCAGCTTGCAGTAAGAGCTAGTACTTGTGCATACAACATTGTTGGTTCTAAGTTTGTTACGAACTACCGTGTTGATAAAATTAAAGAAGGAAGCCCCAGGAGTTGCAGCATTATTACTACAATACTGGAGCTCACCACTCTTTTTGGCACTGTTGTTGGGGAAGCGTCAGAGTATTTTGTAATTACTGCTTTTCTTCTATTTTCTACTGCAACATTCTGCTAAGTAGTTTATTTAAGCAGGAGTAGAGTAGTTGTTTCATTTCAATTTTGCAATTTCAATTTTTCAAAAGTAGATTAGACATTTCCTGTTTTCATTTCAATTCTGCAATTTCTTTTCAGTAAGCGTAGATTAGACATTTCCTGCTTCAATTTCAATTCTACAATTTCATTTCAGCAAGCGTAGGTTAGACATTTCTCGCTTTCATTTCAATTCTGCAATTTTCATTTCAGCAAAGTAGATTCATTTCAGTTAGTTGCAATTGTTGTTTAATCCATTTCAGTTTTGTAAGTACAAGAAAGAAAGAAAAAAAATTTACCCAAAAAGAGATTTCCTTTCATGCCTCGTAGGAGTAGAGATAATTCAGAAAAATGTTTGCCTAGCACCCCCACTACTTCACACAGCCAACCTTCTCTCTTCTTCGGTGGCTGCAATCAAGAAACACCCTTAGGTAACAGCCAAACATATTTGAAGAACCTATAGGGGAAGAAGAAGAAGAAACCCATTTGTCTGGAGCCAATGGCTGAAAATAGAAATGTTGGGAGCAGTACCTTGTGTTCCAACTCATCTATTAGAATTGAATTTGAGAATCAGCTAGAAGATTTCAAGAGCGAGATAAGGCAGATTCTTGCCATGCATATCAAAAGAAAACAAGAGGAAGCAGAGAAGGCTTTGGTAATTTTTTGTCCCAGGTGTACTAGAAAGCATCCTAGGAACAAATGCCCATTGCACTTTATAGAAGTGTGTTTAGTCTGTGAAGAAGACCATCCTACGAATCAGTGCCCTTTCTTGCCTGGAATTAAAGCTGCATATCAGAGGGCCAAATGAGCCACTGAACCACTCTATTTCATGAACCCAAGGAGGCCACATGGACCGAGACAAGGGACATCCCAGACCTATTACAACCCCAATCAAGCCACTTCCATGCCTTCTTGGGGTCCCCCTGCTCATCCTTCCTAGTCCACACCCCCTCCTTGGTTGTATCCATCTCAACACCATGCTCCTCCAGTTTCTCATCTGTTTCACTCTTATGCTCAGCCACAACCTTAGTGGAATGCACCTCATCAGGGGTGGAGGCCCCAGTACAACTCCCCTCCCACTCTTTTGCCTCCACCACCTGCTCAATCGCAACCATTACCTCATGCTCCACCAAGGCAACCCCAAATGCCTACTCAACCAAACTCGAACCTGAATAACAGATAGGCCCAACAAGTATATAATGGGGAACCACCATTTCCAAACCCGAACATTGGAGTAGCCCAACCCAATTGCAAAGCTGAGGTAAAACACTTCCAAACAGCTCCTCTTGAGCTTAATGATATTCACCATAGCTTAGGAGGAGTATTGCAAAAAATATATTATATTGATATCATTGAAGCAGATGCAAAAGAGAAGATCAAAGAACCATGGTCTGCACTTGATGAAGAGAAGACATCAGAATCAGAGATCGAGAGAGCTCCTTCATGGTTACCATCAAATCCTCCATGTGTTCAAGAGAAGAATCAGCAAAAAGAGGAAGATATGAAGGTCATCGTAGAAGAAGACATGAATAATGATCCAGATCAGAAGAAAGGCCAAGGACATCACAGCTATATTGAGATATGGTTCCAGACGGTCACTAAGGTGCAACATCACTCTCTTCCTCAACTATGCTTGATCCCTTCAAAGTCAAATCATTTGATCTCTGAAATCTAGATATATGTCAAAGCATACATTTCAAGCCTCCACATCAATTTGTCTATCATCTCAATGTGCACATGGTTCCATTGGAAGTATTCTTATACTTTAAAATTATTTTGTTTTTCAAGTAGGGTAGATTAGAGAAAAAAATGAAAAATAAGAGGAAAAAATAAAAATCTAAGGTGAAAACCTCCTCGGAGGCACCTCAGATTGGCTCATTGATTGAAAACCTCCATGAAGTGGTCAATGGGTTGGAAAGAAGAGACAAAAAAGAGAATAAGATCCCTGGGTAAAAACCTCCCTTGGAGGTGCCGAGAGCAGGCAATTAGGGTGAAAACCTCCTTGAGGCGTCCTAGTTGTTTCCAAAAAAAATAAAAAATAAAAATGAATTTCTATTTGTATTGCAGGTTTGCAGAAGAAATTCAGAAAGCAGCAGCAGGTGCCAAGAAATCTCTAAAACAAATAACAGCACCTATCCTACCTTCCCTCACCCTTCTCCATCATTCTTGACATTCTTTCCACCTCACTATGCTTCTTTTCTGAAAATTGTGTTTTCTACCGGAGACTCCTGTAGAAATTACAGAGAGCTAGAAATGGATTCTAAAAGAAGTTTGGGGAACATGGAAGCTTCATAAAGGGTTCATACATCCTCATGCTGTCTTCAAACCTCTCTTCCAATCATCTCCAATCTTGCATCACACCCCAAGCTCATTTTGCTTACTGTCCAAAAACTGCAGGATGCTCCGATACAAAAATACATAGAGAAGAAATTTGTTTTTTTCCCTAATTTGAAAACCGTGCATCCATTTAAAAAATTGTTTAATGGGGAGTTGCATAGGGATGATGGAAACACACCCAAGCAATTTCAGCCAATTCCAATGCACGGTTTCCAAGAAATAAGCCTCCATCACCTTCAGTCACTGTTGCATTTTCTCCATATCCATGCATCCATTTAAAAACTTATTTCATGGGGAGAGGAATATGGGTGATAGTAACATCCCCAAGCAATTTCAGCCAATTCCAGTGCACGGTTTCCAAGAAATCGGCCTCCATCACCTTCAACCATTTTCAGTTTTTCTCAAAATCTGTGCATCCATTGACCAAAAATTTTCTATGGGAGGTGCATAATGATGATGGAAACATGTTAAAAAAATTTAAGGTCAATCCAGTCTACCATTTGGGAGAAATGAACAAAACAAGTAACTACCCCATTAAAATCTAGCATCAGCAACATGAGGGTGCAAATCTGAAGGTTGAAGCAGACTCCTGCAGCGTAGATCCAGCCAGAGGATACCTACAGAAGAAAAATAGCCACACATTAGACAGAAAAATCATGTAGTAGAAGGGATGCAGGCATGCAGCAATTGAATATGAGCGTGCAACCGCAAAAGAACCAAGCAGCACCGCAACATGCACATTTCGACTTACAAGTAAGTTTCTAATCTTGTTCCTTTGTTGCATCTGTATGATTCAAAACTGCATGAACGAATGGAATGGTTGGGATTAAACTAGATAAGTGGCTAGTTAAATGGAAACCCTCATCCAGTTCAACAACGCTCAGCTGGAGTTCACTTTGCACATGTCCAACACAAATGGTGGAAGTTATTGTGGGAAGGAAGCATAATGTTTCATGATAGCACTACAGTGGGGACCAATGGTTTGAATGGGGCCAACTTACACTTGGCCAGCTCACCCTTCATCACCGGAAGTCTCCACAAACAGCCATAAGAACTCCCCCTTGAAGCCTTCACCACCTTTTGTTTTCATTTGAGTCGACGAGTTCTCAACTGCAGTAATTCACCTACCACCTTCAGAACAGTGAACCAGTTGTTCTCTGCCAGTTTTCAAAACCGTCCAACTTATCAGGCTCTACAGGAGCATTATTGCATTCTACAGGAGCAGACACGCAATCTACAAGAGCCTTTCTCCAGGAAGGTCAGAGAGCAGCTTTGTAGAGGGAAAATTTGATTTTTTCTCCAAATTCGAGCTCGAAAAGAGGTAGGCTTAGAGACTCACTTTGCACGTGATATATCTATGCAAGGTGATGGGATTAGAAGAAAAATACTGGGCTGAAAAAGGAAGGGAAATTGAACACAAAAGTCTGCCTCTGTTTTTCTAAATTATAGACAATCTCTCCATTTTACCCGCTGCACTAAAAGTTTGTCTTTTTTCTTCCCTGTATTCTTCTGTAAAGAAAAGAGGTGCAACCATAGAAAATCAAGCTTGTAAAAAAGTGTGAATTTGCATTTGGAAGCCTGATCTCTTTGTGAGAAAGAAGAAAAGCAATGTTTCATATACTCTATGTTTTGTCAAAATAGTTATTTCCTCAAAAAAAAAGAAAAAACCCAAGTAAAATTAGGTTGAGAATAGGGTTTGAAGGGAGGAAAAATTGCACATTATTGTTGTGAAAGAGAGAAACACAAAAAAATTCCCTCTCTGGTTCCAGAAAGAAAAACCTCAATTGTTCCTCTGTTTCCAGGTTTGAAATTTGTTGCCTTCCTCCTCACCTAATATATTCCAACAATATCTGAACATTATCACTTACACAATCCTCATAGCCTAGTAGATTTTTAGAAATATGGTAGGGGAAGATGAGGAGGAAACAGACAAAGAGGAAAGGACAAAAATAGAGAAAGAAGAACTGAAACAAAGGAGGAAATCAAAACAGAAGATGAGAAGGAAGAACCTGAAACAGAAAAGAAAAAGACCAGAGCAAAAAGGAGGAAACCAGAACAAGAAAAAAAAAGACTAAAACAGAAAAGAAAAAGACTAAACCAGAGAAGAAAAAGACTAAACCAGAGAAGGTAAAAACTAAACAAGATGAGAAGGAAACCAAAACAGAGCTTGAGGAAGGAAAGCTAACAGAGGCAGAGAAGACAAAACAAGGAATAAAAGAGGAAGAAGAACAGGAACAGTGGAAAGAGGTGGATAGGAAGGTAGGTTTCCATGATAAAGAGGAAGATATCACATCAGAGGCATGGGATGTTAGGGAATCTGTTAGAGCCATCAAGGATGAAGAGTTAGACTAGTTGCTCAGAAGATGAGCAACCCATTCAGTAGGGGGTGATGATGAGCCCCAGAAATGGGTAATTATATGGGCTCATTTTGCCTCTTATTTCAAGTTAATCCACCATTCTCATTAGTTTATTGAATGTTTTTTATTATGTTTATGCTAATAGAGTGAACTGGGTTAGTTATTATGCCAAAAAGTCCAATGTGTGCTTTATGCAGATTATTGGTCAATTTTGAGACAAAATCAAAGGTTTAATGAGCATCTGGCAGCCAAATTCAAGGAAGAAAAAGGGAGATAATTTGTACGAGGGTGTCCCCTTCATTTATGAACCCTTAACTTGAATTCTCCATCATAAACTCGGAGCACAAAGGGCCACATTGATGATTCCAAGGGGCAACCGAGCAAGTCAAGTAGGACTACTGTTTATCTTTAGTTCTAAGAAGTCGAGTTCCTTGATTTTAGGAGGAATATTAGGAGTCCCCACTTGTTTAAATAAGAAGGCTTCAAGCCTCAGTAGGTTAGCCTTTTGATATTCTATTTTCACACTTTTGTGAAGCCTTGTACTCAGCTCATTTTCGAGCTCTTTTTGAAGACAGTTTCGTGATGTAACGGTTATTTTTTTATCAATGAAGATGAATCCAGTTTTGAAACAACACTGATCTTTCCTAGAGGGCTGAAGCTCTTGGGTTAGGGCCCAACCCAAGTTTCCAACACATCCTTTGTGTATTTGTATGTTTTTTCTTGCATTCATAGGATAATTTTGTTGTTTGGGTTAAATCTTGCTTTGGTAAAATAGGTTGCTTTTGATGGTTAAAATAGTTGTTCTTGCTTCAAGTTGCTTAAGTAGTTTGCTCTAGTAATAGAGAAAGATCCAAAAAGGCTACCAGCAGGTCTTGACCTCCTTTCTCCCTCCTTGGGACCATGATTTGAGGTCAAGGCACTACTGCTGCCACCAAAAACATAGTTTTTGCCCTTCATGCAATTGCTACTGTGATTTTTCGAGTTGGAGAAGTTGATATTAGTTTGGATTCACATGCTTAGATCCTTTCTTGTTCATTTACCATGGCTTTCTCACATAATTTTATGTTGAATTTCTGTTTAGCAGGTCTCTGTTTTTAGGTTAGATTTTAGGTCAAAATAGACAAACTCTATTTTTTTTTGTTCTTGCTTAGGTCAATTTTGGGAAGTAAGTGTGCAACTCACTTGTATAACACTCCAGGTTATTATTCCTCCATAGCACAACTTGTACCAATTCACCTCTCAATATTTCCCCACTCATTCGCCTCATTTTGCCAATCTGTCCTAATTTCTGCGTTTTTGTACAAAGTTGCTTTCCTTCCTTTTGAACAAATCCAACCATCTCCTTCATTCCTAATCTTCATTGACAAAGTCCTAGACTCCTCAACACCTTCATCCAGCCTTAATTTCCCTTTTCCCATCATTTTTCCACCTTCAAACCTCCAAAAAACCACTTTCAGCCTCCTCTTGTAGAACCTCCTATAGATTCCCTACAACCTCTTGTAGAAGTTCATGTGAGTGATTTTTTGAAGTTTGATTGCAATGGAAGTCTCTAGAAGGGTACTAGAGACTTCTTAGTACCTCCCCACACCTTCCTCACCATCTGCAAAAGTCAACTCCATCTTCCTTGGCCACCACACCTCTTCACAGTCACAACCAATCAAACCATAAGCATAATAATTCCATATAAAAATACTCAAAAGTACAAAAAGATGATTTCTTCCCATCTCTCTTCAGAAGTAGCTTGAATAAATGAAATTTACCTTTTCAAAAGTTAATGGCACCCATTTAAGTAGTTTCCATCTCTTTTCTTTCACAACTAAGGTTTGCTAGGGTTTGTGTTTCATTTCAGTGTTCCTTCTCTTTCTGCAAGTAGAATAGCCTCTATAGAGTTAGCTTTCTTCCATCACAGTAAAAGATTATTTTGAGAACTCATAGAAGTTGGTTTAAGCTCCTAGTGAACTTGCGCCAGCTAATCAAGTGATAGCCTGTAGTAAGAGCTAGTACTTGTGCATACAACATCGTCGCTTCCAAGTTTGTTACGAACTACTAGGTTGATAAAAGTAAAGAAGGAAGCCCTAGGAGTTGCAGCATTATTGCTACAATATTGAAGCTCACCAGCATTATGATAGAGGAGCTATGCATTATGGAAAGAAGAACACATACAAATTTAGCAAAGATGGTGTCAATCAAACATTGTTGCCAATAGAAGAAAAAGATACATCAAAGAAACCTGATCCAAAGACCCTTTTGTTGAGTGGAAAAGAGTACTTGTAGCAAATGGAAGAAGATGAGGTAAGTTTTGCATTGGTTTGAAAACCCAAGGTAATAATTACTTCCACAAAATTTTTTGATTTACCAATTGAAATTCAAGAGATGCTCATTAGTTATTGTGATATCATTGTAGATTATTTGCCTAATCAGTTACCACCCATTAGAAAAATCATTCATCATATAGATTTGATTCGAGGAGCAAATCTACCTAATAAAGAAGCTTACAGGATGACTCCCACAAAGAATGAAGAGATCAGGAAATAGGTTCATGAACTATTAGACAAGGGACTGATTAGAGAGAATTTGAGTCCTTGTGTAGTGCCAAAAATGTTGAGCCCAAAGAAAGATGGAGGTTGTAGAATGTGCATTGATTCAAGAGAAATCAATAAGATAACAATTAGGTATAGATTTCCTTTGCCTAGAATCAAAGATTGGATGGATTGTTTGAGTGGAGCTAGATTTTTACAAAGTTAGATTTAAAAAGTGGTTATCATCAAATCATAATTAGAGAGGGAGATGAGTGGAAAACTTCTTTTAAGACCAATGAAGGATAGTATGAATGGATAATAATGCCTTTTGGATTTTCGAATGCCCCTAGTACATTTATGAGGCTCATGAATGAAGTTTTGAAGGAATTTATTGATAAATTTGTAATAGTATATCTAGATGATATATTAGTTTACAACAGATCTAAGGAGGAGCATATGAGACATCTAAATTATGTCTTACAAAGGCTACAACAAGAAAAGTTATTATTAAGTTTAAAGAAATGTTCATTCATGAAGGAGGAGTTGGTGTATTTAGGCTTTGTTGTTTCTACTGAGGGGTTAAAGATGGATCCAGAGAAGATAAAAGCTATCATGGAGTGGCCTTCACCAAAAATTTTCTTTAAGGTAAGAAGTTTTCACGGTCTTGCTAGTTTTTACAGGAAATTCATAAGGAATTTTAGTAAGATCAATGCTTCAATTATTGACACAATAAAGGACAGACAACCATTTAAATGGACTTCTGAAGAAGAAAAGAACTTCCAGTTGTTGAAGAGAAATATTACTGAGAATCCTATTTTGATTTTACATGTTTTTAATAAACCTTTTCAAGTGAAGTGTGATGCCAATGGAGAAGCCATTGGAGCTATTTTGAGTCAGAAAGATAGGCCTGTAGCTTATTTTAGTGAAAAGATGAATGAGACGAAGAAGAAATATTCTTCTTATGACAATAAGTTTTATGCAATGGTGCAGTCTTTGAAGAAGTGGATACATTACTTGATGTCCAAGGAATTCATACTATATTTAGATAACCATGCATTACTTTACATTATGCAAAAGCCAAAACTTAACCAGAAGCATGAAAAATGGGTAGAATACCTTCAAAGTTGTAATTTTGTGTTAAAACATATAAATTGTCAATGAAACAAAGTAGAAGATTCCTTAAGTAGAAAAAGCATTTTAGTTCAATAAAGTCAAACTCAAGTGTTGGGTTTTGATTTTCTTAAAGAGTTATATGAGAAATATCTAGATTTTAAAGAGGCATTTGAAGCTTGTAGAAATCTTGTTTTGTTCGATAGAAGCAAGTGGTTGGATTATTTCCTGCAAGAAGAACTATTGTTTAAAGGAAATCAGTTGTGCATACCAAATTGTTCTATGAGAGCAAATTTGATTAAGGAGAAACATAATGGTGGATGTGGAAGACATTTTGGTGCAGACAAGACTTATGAGCAGTTGAACCAGTTTTATTTTTGGCCAAAGATGATGTATGAAGTGGAAAAGTATGTGAAAAATTGTAGAGTCTGTCAGTATGCAAAGGGAAGGAGCCACACAGGCTTGTATGTTCCATTACCTATTCCAGATAGGCCTTGGGATACGGTAAGTATGGACTTTGTTTTGGGTTTTCCAAAAACTCAAAGAGGAAATGATTCAATTTATGTTTTAATTGATAGATTTTCAAAAATGGCACATTTTATTCCATGTTATAAAACCAGTGATGCTACTCACATTGCCAATCTATCTTTTAAGGAGATTGTAAGATTACATGGGTTACCTAAGAGCATTGTTTCAGACAGAGACACCAGATTTGTTGGACATTTCTGGAGGACATTGTGGAAGAAGCTTGGAACTAAATTGAGTTTCAGTTCTGCTTATCATCCTCAGACTGATGGACAAACTGAAGTTGTAAACATAAGCTTGGGTAATCTTCTGAGAAGTCTTGTAGGTGAACATCTAAAATAGTGGGATCAAGTATTGGCACAGGCAGAATATGCATATAATGATTCTCCTAACAGGAGTACAGGGTAGAGTCCATTCATATAATCTATGGAATGAACCCAAGAGGAGTGTCTGAATTGAGAGACTTGGGAAAAGATGAAAGGAGAAGTGCTAAAGGAGAATATTTTGCTACAGAAGTTCAAGCAATACACGAACAGGTAAAACAAAAACTACAGGACAAAAACATAAAATACAAGAGCAGAGCATATTTGAAGAAAGAGAAGTAAATTTTGAGGTTGGAGATTTGGTTTTAGCACACATAAGGAAGGAAAGATTTCCAAAAAGGGAGTATAATAAGCTAAATTTTAAGAAAATTGGATCCTGTAGAGTCTTGAGGATATTTTCTGAAAATGCATATGAAATTGAATTACCCCTTGATATTGGAACATCTCCAATTTTCGATGTTGCTAACTTGTATAGGTATGAAAGTGAAAATGCAGATGAGACAGGAAGAACAATAGATTGATTGGGAAAAACAATTACCTATAGAAAAGGAATTGAAGCCAGAAAGGATTTTGGACAAGAAATTGTTGAAGAAGAAAAGAGGACAGGAGTATTTTCAGTATTTGGTTAAATGGAAGGATCAACCAATTGTTGAAGCTACTTGGATGATAGATGCCATGCTACAGAAGTTGGGTGATTCTGTAGAGGAGCTCATGGACATGAGCCCATGAAGAATTTTGTCCTTAGGAGTCTGATGCAGGGGCATGAGGCTTGAAGACAAAAGGCTTCAAATTTATTCCAAAAACACAAAATAAAACTTACAAGAAAAGTAGTGGGTTCCTTTAGCTGTCAATTTACAAGATTTCTAGATACCATTTGAGCTCGGATTTAGGGATTGAGTGATTTTGTAATTAATTCATGTATTTTAGATTCAGTTGAGATTCTTGAGGAGAATATCAACCAAACTATATATTGTTTAGGATTAGGCAAATTCAATCCAATGATTAAGGATCTGATTGTTAGAATGAAATGGTATTTATGTAAGTTCTGAATGATTGTAAGGGGATTTTGACTAATTTGGCTTGATTTGGCGTATAAGATTAAGTTACACAAATTGTATCTCAGTGTATTTTTGTGTATAATTGGTCAAACCGAGAGGCATTGCATCCCTTCGAAGTAACTCTATGTATTATTGAATTTTAGTTTAGCCTAAAAATTAGAGTTTTTTATGATCTGGTTTGGTCGCGTTTAAATCCTCTTTCGTTGTGTATTAAGTTAGATTGAATGTGTTCAAACCACAGAGATTTAATTTAACTAAGCTTCGAATTACAAAGAGTAGAACTAAATCTGGCAGAAGCGCTAAAATTATAGTGGAACAGAGGGAAGCCTGAAAAATCATAGTAAACCTTAAAGAAGAGCAAGAGTCATCTGATCTATAGATCCAATAGATCTAACAGTCATCACGTGCCAATAAGCCCATGCGATAGTCAAAGAAGGAAAGTAGTTTTATCAATGAAGTTAGTTATCAGGTGAGGAAAAAGTGGTAAGTGGTAATTCGGGGTGATCACCCGATTCCATTTATCAGTTGGCACGTAGCACTCGGGTGGAGAGAGAAAACCACTTTATCGGGCGGGTAATCCTCGTGCAAGTGGCTCACTCGATATCACTATTAACTGTTGGATCAAGTGTGCATTGATCAATGGTGGAGGATCAGCGATTAGTTTCGTTGATCAGATTGAAGGGTAAGATCGACGACGGAGAATTAACCCGATAGTATTTGTGGAAAGCCAGATGCGATAAGGAATTAACCAAAAGTTTGAATTCCTTTTGACTCCGTGGAAATTGAAAGGTTGTCAAGTTGTAGCTAAAATTAAGTAGTTCTGCTAATTTAGCAGAATAGCCAAGTTTGAAGGTAGATGACTGATACTCCACAGGAAATCCAAGAAGAAATTCCACCTGAACTTGAAGAAATTATTTCTAGATTTGAATGATTGTCCATTACACCTGCACCTAGGCCACCACAGGTTCTCGAGTCAAAGCTTTGTGTGATGAATCTTGTGTGAAGAAAAATGATGAGCAAATAAAAAATTGAGATAGATAAATTTGATATCCATAAATTCAAGTTATGGAGACTAAAGATAGAAAACCTTGTTATAGATAAAGAACAATGGGTTTCTATGGATCTAGGTACAAAACCTACTAGTATGATGAAAAAATAACAAGAAAAGTTGGAAATAAAGGAGAGGAGTACAACCTAAATATGCCTCTGAATTATTGTTGAATGTATTCAAATAAGACACTGAAAATAAGTTGTGGTATAAGCTAATAGAGGTAATGTATTAGTCAAAGTAATTGGTACAAAACTATTTCTTCAAAAGAAGTTGTATCAACTTAAGCTAGATGATGGTGAATCCATGATGAAGTATCTAAATTCCTTTAATATTATGATATGTCATATTATCTCTATTGATAGTAAGATGAAGGAGGAACATAAGTGTATTACCTTGTTATTTTCTTTGATTAACTCTTGGGATAACTAGTTGTAGCAATCGGTAATATTTCATAGTCTACATTCATATTTGAGGATGTAATTATATCCATGTTATTAGAGGAAATGAGGTGAAATTCCATGAAGGGTGTGGCCAAGGACATATTATCTATAAGAGGTTCCTCCAAAGATATAAATAAAAATAAATCTTCAAGGAGGGGGTATCTAAATCTAGTGGCACATCAAAACCTCTAGGACACTCTAAAAAGGAATGTTGAAAATGGGGTAAAGCCAATCATTATAAGGAATATTTCAAACACAAAAATATTAATAGAAGGGGTCTAATAATCTCCCTTCCATAGAAACAAAATAATTCACAAAGTAGGGAGGTGATTTTCACTTGGCATCTAAAATTACACATTCAAATCATGATATAAGGTCAATTGAGTTAATTGCTTCACTAATATGAAGCCTCACACAAAATGGTTTTCTAAATATGTAAAGTACATTGTACATCATGTTTTCCTGGGAGACAATTGAATAGCCAAAATCATAGGATGTGGAAGGATTAAGATCCCACTAAAATATTTAAGGACTACAAAAATTCCTAGGGTTTTACACATTCTTGCTTTAGCCAAAAATATGATATTTGTAAGTAAGATGAGTGATACAAGTGTGAATACTATATTTTGAAAGGAAATCCTCAATATGGTTCAAGAAGTAATGGTTTCATTGACAGGAAAGGAAATATTCAAGATGGTTCAAGGAGCAATGGTTTTGGTTAGGGGAGTTCCACTTAAGGAAAACAACTTCTAATGGAGATCTTTATGGAATATCCCTAGAAATATCTTGTCCATTGATAGTGGAGGTCATTAACAAAGGCATTGAGAAAAACTTTTATGAAGGTTTTTTTATTGATCAACTTAAATTGTACAAAATGCATAGGCACACCCATAAAAATAGTGTGATGTTTATTTTAGAACCAAGCTCCCTGGAATTCATTATTTATAATTTGTAAAAAATGGTGCGTTATTTTTTATTTTATTTTTTTAAGTTTAAATCAAATCTAAGAGATGAATCATAAACTTGTAACAATATTAATGGATGACATTCTACAATTCACTAAATGAATTTAAACATTTTTCTATGCTATTAAGTTTTTTATTTAGAAATTTATAAAATAAAATTTGTGTGCATTCGTAGAAGGTGTCATAGTGTGTTATCTATATAGGCACACAAGTGAACATTTCAATATTTCATGGTATCATAGACACTAGTGTGTAATTAGACAATATCCACAAAAATACATCTATATGCATGGAGCATTGAAGTAGGTGTTGTTATAGCTCCAAATATCACCCTTGGTATTTGTGATGCTTAGTTTATGGCTTAGGGAAACCCCTTCTAGACTTGGTCCAAATATTTAAAAAATAGTGTTTTACTCCCTGTACGTGACTTTTCCCTGTATTAAATGTGTGTACACGCGGGTCAGTATATACCCAACCCATGTATATTTCTTAAAACACTTTAAAAACTTAAATTTCCTCAATTTTGGGTGGAGTTCACGGGTTTTACCTATTGATTACCTATTAGTGCCTGTGGCCCAACTATTCCAAATTGTTTCCCAACTAAAAAACTACTTTGGGAGAAGTATAAAAAGACTTCAATGGGAAGGCCTTAGGGAGGAGGGAAATGATAGAATTACTATACTGAGATTATCCCCTGATCAAGACTGAAGAATCCCTATGCTTCAAGCACTTCCCCAAGTTCAGGAAACCCTTGTTTCCTTGAGTTTTTATCTTCTCTCATATGCATGGAGATATCATGGTATTGGTTGTGGAAGGAGCCTATTGAAGACTGGGACTGGACGAACCTAGAGGACGGTTCCGCTTGGAGCCAGAAGAGGAAGACTCACATGAACTCTTTCCATCTTTTATTATAGTTATCTGCAATAGAAAGAAACATTGTCTTATTCCTGATATAAAATTTGTTCATGCATCTAATGTTATTGTTATGGTTTATATATGAATGAATATTTCAATGTATAACTAACCATTAACTTATATGTTATAAAGTTGATTTCATTATAATTCTTTGTCTATATGTTGTTGTGCATCTTTGCATTGGTTGTTTTGGAGGTTCAAAGATCGTGAGGAGTTGTAGAGGGTTTGGACCCTCGCTGGAACTACCCGAATGAGGGACCCCTGGGTATGTACATCCTCGCATAGTTTGTTCGTTTAAGCATTTTACCTGAGTTATATGCTTGTTTCTTGTTGTAGATCACTCCTGCTCTGCTAGGGTTCTGAACCAAAGCCCTAGGGGACTTTATCCTTAACAAAATTGGCGACTCCACTGGGGACAACAATCATGTTGTTCCTAGTTTGGGTTATTTAGTGTCAATCAGGGCTCATCTTTTAGTTTGCTTATTGTGTCTGTACTGTCTGCTCCTATAGGAAGTCAGACTTCAAGTCTGATCCTTTTCATCAGGCCTCAATTTTTGTTTTTTCTTGTAAACCTTTATATATGCACCTTTGTCGGGTTACAGAAGCGTATACATGCTAGTTTATCTGAACTGAAACCGCATATACGCGAGTTTCTTTCGGTGGAAGCACCTGTACACGCAGCTATGTAGAGACACAATTGCATATAAATTTGTTTTTCATGATTTTTTCAAGTCTTTTTATTTGGAAAGATTTGTTTTTGGCATGTGTGCTTCCTGAGTGGTCAGAAACTGTTTTAAGATTTTAGTTTTTCAGTGAGCTTACTATTTCGAGTTCTCTCCTGCTTTGAAGAGTTTTTGGTCTCATTTTGCTTTATAGTGAGTTTTATCATGTGTGTTTGAACACACAAGGCTTCTTGTAGAGGTTCTTGATTGTTCTTGTCTTACAGAATAGAAGATTGCCCACAATCTTTGTGTCAAACTTCATTTTTATGGTTTTCTTGTTTGTCTTCCCGTCAGTTTTGTGACCATTCACTTCGTCTTGCTTTTCAAAAAAAAATTTTGACAAGTTTGAAAGTGTGCTTTTCTTGATTTCTTGATCAATGTCTCAAACCTCTTTTTGCTACTTTTGGATAGTTTAGTGCATCTTGAAACACCTATTTTGTTAAGTTTTCATTCTTGTTGAATTGACAACTTGCAAAGTTTCCTTTTTGATTGCTTTGGTCTTTGAGTCTTTGATAGCATTTTGAGTACTTTTGAAAAGTTACTTTTATTGCTTTTTTGAAAAAGAAAAGTCCTTCAAAAACATTGTTTTTGCTTTATTTCCCAAATTTGAGTTTGGTTTCTTTTGGTTTTTTAGAGTGATTTGGGATCTTTTTTTATTAGTCCTCCTTGTTTTGGAAAGGTTTCATGTTCAAGATTTATATTCCTTTCAAAGCACTTAAGTAGGATTATAAACGACTTGCTTTCATTTTCTTTTTTAGAGTAATCTAGAATTTTTGCATTATCATGTACACCTTGCATTAGGGTAGTTTTGCATTATTAGAGCATCAATAGTTTTTTTAGTTTTTGTGAATGTGAAGTCTATTAGAGGAAAATAAAAGAAAAAGTTTATTGCTTTGATAAAAAAAAAAATAGAACCCAAGTAGAAGTTGCTTTTCATTGAAGAACAAACAAGTGCATTGCATATAAGTTAGTTTTTCATTAATTTCTTTTACGTCATAAGAACACCATCAGCTTCACTTCCGTATTGTCCCTTTGACTTAAAAAGAACAACCACTTAAAATCGAGCACTTAATAAAATAAACTAGAACTTTTTATGTTGTCAATCAGTTACACCAACAAGTTTTAGGTTATTTAGGGCCTTGGATTAAGCGATAGGAGAGTAAACTCTCCAAGGCCACTCTAAATTGTGAAACATAGAAATCTGAATAAACAGTGAAACCCAATAACGTTAGGGAAACCAGGAAAGCTCCGTGACTAGGAGTTAAGCATGAGGGTTTGTGAAGATAAGGACAACAGATACCCCCTCTCTTACTTTTCGGATCTTACCTCATGACTATTCCGCCCGGCTCCTAATACGAGTTGGTGCCTTTAGTTGCCAATCCTAGGGATCTACACAGGTGGTTACGGAGGGGAATCCCATGGCACCTGAGGTTGACATTGCATTAGGTTCAACGATACTTCTGGAGGGCACCCTCACAAAGCTTGGGGGCTTGCACCAGCAAAAGATGTTGTTTAGAGGTCAGCGTAACTACCTCTGATACCTTCGCTAGTAGAATTGGGGCGTAATTACCCCAATATATTTTCGTAAGGCCCTTTTTATTCACTTTCTTGTACTTTGGTGTCCAGTCCTAATCACTCAGAGCGGAAATACTTGGAAGTTGTTTGACTGTTGAATTCTTTAGGAACATTTTTAGTGTGTGTTTTGTGCTCCTAGTCGGGCTAGCTTTCAATTTTCTTGAGTCTTTAAGTAGATCTTATTAAATAATTCAAAGTGGTTGAACAATCACTTAGACGGTCCTGTAAACTTCGTGGGCTTTCACCTGCGAGTCCAGAACCTTCTCCTAGAAGGCGTAGGAGCAATTTTGCTAGTGGTTTTCAACCAGTGGCAACTGGCACATCGGAGATTGATCCTCCATTTGGGGGCATCAATGTACAAGGTAGACCTAGTACTACCACAGAGTTAGAGAGGAACACACTAGTTCTTTCTCGAGTACTCTTCCAGTCGGAAGATAATATTGAGGTAGGAGAGCTTTCAGAGTCAGTTGTAGCTCCGAATTCTCCTCTCCCTTCTAATCATCCACACGTATTGTTATACGTCGAAACTCTAACACACAGGCCTTCAAGCCCAGCTCCACACACATACATCACTTCGATGACCACTGTTGGAAGCATGGCATCCACTGTGAGTGCTACGAGTATGCAGAATCTTATATCAATGCAAGGGGGAGGAACTATTTCCATCCCCTCTACATCTATTTGGATCTACTACCAGCACATCTGATCTAAAATCACCCGTAACGGACCTCGAAGAATTATTGAAGGTATTAGAGACTCATGTGCTGGGGTGTGCCTATGGTATTTATGCAATGGATTGATAAGATTGCAAAATACACAAACACTGAAACAACAAGAGAACATAGAAAACACATAAAACACAACAAGATTACTAAGGAGTTCACCCTATCCTCATAGGCTATGTCTCCTAGTCCAGCCTTCAGTGGTGGCCTTTCTATCATGCCTTAAAAGCAAAGTTTTTACAAGAATGAGCTCAATTCGAGTCTCACTTAATAGATGATGATCAATAGGATCATACTTGGATCCCCCAAGTCTCTAGAGTACACAAACTCCCCTTACTAAATCTCGACCTTAACTGGTCTCAGCGGTATGAGTCTAATTTGGCACTCAATACCTGATAGGTATACACATAAGAGTTGCTTGAACCTCTCAAGCCTTCTCTGGAGTTCACAGACTCTCGAACTCTTTCTGTCTTTGTCTGCTCAATGCTAACTTTGCTCTGCAAGTTAGCTCACCTTCTCTGTCCTCTGCAATTTGCTTCTCTCTCTTTCTACCTCTTCCCCCTTTACTTTCTATATATTCGTGGCTTAAAGCCAATCTACTCCCTAACTATTCGTTTCCACTTCCTAGCTCTTTGGATCTCCTGCCTTTGTCCGCTTGAATTCCCCTGCTCCGTGTCATCATCACTATGTAACATTTCACAGAGAGGTGGCCACTTGTATCCTCATGAACTAAGTGCCAGTTTTCTTTGAATGGCCGTTATTCCCGTTGCTCCAAGATTTCCCATGAAACTGATTCCTCTACCAACTCATCGATCATACTAGACCTCAAATCTCATATGACTCAGCCTATTTCCCTGTCGAATCCGGTCATCCATCAGATCATTTCTCCAGCGTTGATCTGGAGCCTCTAGATGCTATGGTCTCCGTCCATAGTGGGCGAGTAAGTAGCATGACCTTTACCTGTCCAATGTGAGCGGTTTTTTCTCTCATCCGTTGAATGCGTGTCACCCAATGTATGGCATCGGGTGGGACTCAGTCGAACCTACTTACCACTTGAAGCCCTTCCAATATCTTGCCAGTTTTAGCGCAGGACCCGCCTTCTGACAGAATCGGTGATTTCCATGCAGTTTTATGCTTTCCTCATGACCGAGTGCTTAGGGGTTTTCCTTCACTAAGGGAGACACCCTATGATACACGATTAGTACTTTAGCACTAATCACATATCAAAAACCACCCCTGTTTTTGGATTTTACCTCCTGTTTGTCAATTTGTGCTAGCGCGTGGTCGCCATGGGCCAACAGTCTACACGCTTTGACCAAAGGTCCTCGTTGTTCCATGCTGACCATAAATTGCCATTGTTTAGAGGTTATTTCTAATAAGCTCGACATCCATAAGACTTTGAAACTTTGGCATGAGTTTTTACAAAGTTCAAGAAACTTTAAGAGAGTTTAAGGATCCAATTCGGATCATGACCTTCCCACTAAAAAAGCTTTTGGACCACCAAAAGTTGGTTTCCAAGCATCGACTAAGTGAGGGTATAGTTGTCTCACATGTCCAATCTCTATCCACTTTGAATTGCTTGGCTTTGAACCCTTGAGTCCAATCCTAAGGTACTCAACATCTCCCCTACACGTTGTCCTCACCTTCCTGTCCAGAACTATGTCTTCCTGCAATTCATTGAGATATTCAGGTAACATATCACCAATAGAAGGAAATTGACTCTACTCTTCTGGATCTTCAATTAATGAAGGTTCAAATAGTCTCAAGCTATCTGCATTAACGACTGAGTAGATGTGCATGTAAGCTGGTAAATCAAGGCGGAAATGATTCTCACCAATTTTCTCAGGTATCTTGAAAGGTCCTGTTAGGTTCCTATACCAATAGGTTTAATCTTTCATGATTGACAGTGGAAGGCCTAAATATGTTCATCATTGCAGGCTGCAAAGGTTCCATATTTTGTGTACATAATATGAAAATTATAAAATGAAAAGAGGGTATGCCTTAAAAGAATAATGAAAAGGCAAGAAAATCAAATGGTCAAAAGAAAAGTGAAAATGAACCCCAAACTAAAGACCAGGAAAGTGGCCAGTCAAAATGCCACTACTATCTTTTGGCAGTGTCCCACTCTAGAAATACTGCTGCTAATCATACTTGATGGATGGCCCAATAGTCTAATATGGACCATGCCATGTTTAAATTGCTTGTTGCAGAATAGAGAATGTTTCCTGTCCAAACAGCTCAAGCTTAGCAGATGACTAGCTAGGTAGAGAAATGAAGGAGCCCAACTGCTTAATCTGGGTCCTTGGAAGAAATAAGGGTACATTTAGATAGGAGGGCAGTCAAAAGAAAAAGAGAACAATCAGGGTCTGCTAAATTCAAGTGCACCCACTTCAAGTGAAGAAAAAATGTTAGGATTACTAGGTTGGGTAAGTAGTGCAAGGTTGCAGAAATGAAGGGCCATCACCAATTGGCTTATCAAGTACAAAGACTCATTCCATTCAGGGTATTGGCATCATAACAGAGGTTTGAGGACATAACATTGGAAGCATGTCTAATTTCCCCCTATTTTCCCCCAAACATCATTTACTAAAATCCACAAGGACCTTGAGATCTGCTCAAGTGTCCAGTTCTACTTCAGTTCATGACAAGCTACTAGGTCAAACTATGAAGTTCAATCAAGGAAAAGAAGCCACATTTTTTGTGTAAAAACCTTGATTCTCAATCCCCTCATCCTCCATTCCTAAGTTTTACTTCTTAAAACTTAGTCTTTCCCCTTATACACTCACCTCACAATGTCATATCAACAACTGATATATTATTTAGCTCCCTAAGTTCCCCCTTCCCTAATTCTATAAAGATCTATGAAAAAATTCCCAAAAAATCTATATAAATACCCTCCCCCTAGCACTATAGCTATATAGCCCTCTCTTGGGGAATATTAACCCATCAGGGGTTAATATTAACCCTCTTTGACCCTAAACTATGGTTTTCAATTAAAAAACTTTGGCTAAAATCCAAAAATCGATGGTCCCCGCCCTCATTAACCCTTCCTCCCCCTTTTCCGCCCTAAATACATTTGTTATAATGTTTTTCAAATAAAAACATTTATAAATGGGCGCGAATAAACCAAAAACCGAAATCCTAATGTTAAAAACCCCACCGCGCGCGATTTATTTAAACCAATAAAATAATCGGCGGGTCCCCCTCTTTTAACGCGCCGTCATATCCTTTCCTCCGCTAGCCGTCCGATCATGGGCGATGCGATCCAACGACTGGTGGTCATTTTCACAGAGAAACATGCCCGACCTTTTGCGTCCCGGGATTGGCGGTTTTACTGCCGTACCCACGCCCACGCGTTAGCGTCCCGCACTGTTCGGAGGCCCCCCCCCCCCTTATACCACTTACCACCTATGGGGCCTCTGGGGAAACCACTTACCACCCATCCCCCCTCGCTGACGTCACCTCACCTTGCCGCCACCGCGCCTCCACGTCATCTGTCCACCCGCCTGCCCTGCCACCGTGTCACCGCCACCTGGCCACCCACGTCAGCTGCCACGTCACCCTGCCGTACCCGGACCCATGATGACGTCAGCATGACATCATCACCAAAAAGGTGCCAAAGGGCCAAAAGTGCATAAAAATTCGGGAAATGACTGTTGTTTGTCATTTTCATTCGTCGTTTCCGGAGCACTCTGCATGCAAAAGACGTCGTTTTCTGCCGAAATCGAGAATTCATCCACCAAGGTTGCTGCCGCCCTCAAAGTCGACCCAAATACCTGCAATTGATCCAGCTTGACGCCTCCCGCACCGAGAAATCCAGGTATTTGCTGCAAGTGACCTATTTTACCCGCATTTCTCCTATTTTTCTCCTAAATTCCTGTAAAAAAACTCTGCAAAAAGCTCCTCACAGATAAATTGTCCATAAAAACCACCCAAAGACCTGGTAAAATCCCTGCACCACAAGGCTCTACAAGAAACCCGTGCCCTTCTGTGAAATTCACCATAAAAACTAATTGGAGAAGACGAGCTGCCGGCTAAAAGCCCATAAGACTGCACACTCATCCCTGTTTTCAAAGTTCCCCTTGAAAAACCAGCTAATTAGCTCAAACACACTCTGGTTTCTTCCAACAGAGTGCCCCACAGTTTATCAAAACCTATAAGAGTTCCCTCATACTCTCAGGCTGTTCACTGTCAAACACAATTTAGTGGGCATTCCTCAGCCTTTGTTCCAGTCCTAAACTCAAGTAAATATTCAGCTAAAATCAATCATGGCCACTCCATCTGCACTGGATCTAGCTCCTGTTAATCCACCCAATAAGGAGCTTGAAGCTGTGCCACTTGTAGACAGTGATTTCCTCATTGCAAATTTTGTGGCAGAGAGTAACCACTTACAGACCTTCTGCCAGCTAAGGAACAGTCACTTGGACAATAGTGACATGTATGGCATCTGGGAGTCTAATCTGCCTACCTACTTCCTGCCATCTGTAAATGTCTTTCCCGAAGTCATTCACCTCTGTGCAGAAAACTATGACCAGAAGCTCAGAGCTGTAAAGTCTCCATCTGGGAGCATCCTCTTCTACATAACACCAGACTCCATAAATCAGATGCTGAATTAAAAACAAACCCAGATGCTATACCCTTTTTCCATTAAGTATTTGCCGGATGAGGGCTCCAAGCTCTCTAGCACAGACATTGCTGCAGTGGCCAAAACTTTCATGAAAGCAGACTGCCAACCTTCTGGGCCACCTCCTTTTTCGTATACAAATTTCAATGAGGTAGGCAAGCTGCTGGTGGACATGTTAACCTCTGTGCTGGGGTTCTCCACAAATGAGCATGTTGATGAAATTGTGCTGGTCATGCTATCTACATATAGCCTTGGGAAGCCTCTTGCTGTTAAATACAATTATGCCAAGTTTATTGCCAACAAGATACATGACCAACTGCTGAGGATGGACAGGGAGGCAAGATTTAAATATTCATCATACATCTACCACCTCTTCTTGTACTATCAAATAGATTGCTTCCAGTGCCCCATCAAGAAGCCGGATTCACAGGGTGAGAGGAGATATGTCATCTTCTGGTCTTCAGTTTTTCATCAAGTCCAGAGCTCTCCCTACTCCTATTGTGAATTTATTGACCAATTTGTCTATCCAGTTACATGCCTCTTGAAGAGGTCTCCTCCTGCCAGATTGTCCAAAGATATGCAGAAAATCTTACAACTGTCCAGGAACTACAAAATAGGTGATTGGTATTTATACCAAAATCACACAGTTATCAGAATCTATGGTTGTGAGCTCTGTCCCTACAGGCTCCCAAGGTATGTGCCTATGAGGTTGTTTGCCTTGGAATACTATAGGCAACTCATCAATTCTGACCTCACACACTTCCATAGTGCCAAGAAGAAAGCCAATCTAAAATTCAGAGACCACCTAGGCCCATTCATCATGAATAAGAAAGATGGTTGGCAAGAAGTTGATCAAATATTGGGGCAACAGATAAAACTCAAAAAAAGCTTCTGGTGGGTCCCTTATGACCCTGAAGGCTTTATCAGTGCTAGGAGAGTCAAGTATAGGCTGCTAGCCTATAAACATTGCCCATATCCACAAATAGAACACTTTGCCAACCAAGATGAATGGGTGCCTGAATCAATAGTAGAAGAATTTACTCAAGAAGAGAAAATGGAGCAGACTGTGAAAGATTTAGAGAAAACTCTTGACTTGGATTCTTGTCAGCAGGTCATATTCAAGCAACCAATCCAAGTAGGAGAAGGCACATCCACAACCCTAGCTGCACAAACTACCCAGCAAGCATCTACAACCACCACTACAGAAAAAGGCGAAGAAATAATGGATGAACAACAAGAGACAGAGGCAGGGCAACCCACCACCTCAAAGGATCAAACTCAAGGGCAAGCCCCTTTACAACAAACTGGACCACCCCAAATCCCAGTGTTGCAAACACCTCTCAATGAAGAGAGAGGAAAAAAGCGAGATAGAGAGGAGGTCACACCTCCAAGTGGGTCAACACAGCAACCAGAGGCCAAGAGGCCAAGAATTGACCCTGAAACAGAGGAAGAAGACATCAGTGAGGAAAGGGCAGAAAGCCAAGACAGAGAGACAATCCAGCCAGCAGACTTCCACTAGCTCATTTAAGCTGGAACAGGCCATGCGGCAAGGCACAGAGGTATTCTCCTCAAGGCAGCAAGGCAAGAAACCAGCTAGTATCAAAGGGGGCTTCATGCAGATCAAAGCACAAAATGAATTGTTGAGAGTACAACTCTATGATCAATTCTTGAAAGAAACCCCCTCCAAAAAACAGAGATTGATGGCAGGATACGATATCAAGGAGGACAAAATGATTTTTACTCATTTAAAGCCTAAATTGCCACATCCCAAAACCTCTGCAGATTACCTAAGAACAAACTTGGAGGCCTTTTCTAAAGACATACATCCAATGGATCAGATAGAGCTACACAAGCAAACAGGGGAAATGGTGTATGCCACACTTGCAGACAAGGCCATGCTAGCCCATAAGTTGAAAGAATCACTGAAAATACTAATACACAGTTCGATTTGGAAAGGATGTCTTCCCAGGCCAAGGACAGCAGAATAAAAACATTGGAAGACATTATCATTGATCTAGGGCATGATCCAAAAGATCTAAAGGGTGTTAGGGCCCTTATGAAAAAGAAGGAGGATGATATTGCTGCACTCAGAAAGCAGGCAAAATTGCCTCCAACCATTCACCCTGACACTGCAGAACTAGCACAAGAAAAACAACTTGATGACACCATGGACTTACTCATGAAGATGAATCAAAGGATACTAGAGATGGAAGGAGAATTAGAGAAAGCATGGCAAGGAAGACAGGGAGAATAACCTCCCAGCCCCCTCAAACTTCTACAACTCTTGGCCCTGCCCCTCCTTCACAAGCAGTAGCAACCCCTCCTGCCATTCCAGCACCAACCACAGCCACATCAGCAACAGAGGCAACAAAAGTAACAATAGCAGCTGAATCTAGCATGAGTATGGAGGACTTGATGAAAGTTGTCAAGGAGCTTGAAACTCAAGTAACAAAAATAAATGAAGCCAAGGATAGACTGGCCAAGCGAGAGGCCAGCTATGACAAGTCCAAAATGACAGTGGCAGAAATGCAGAGAGAGATAAAGACCTTGGAGGCCAAAGTAAAAACTTTGGAAAAGGAATTGCTTCTAGGCAAGACCTTAGCAGAAATCAAGAAGATAATCTGGGCCAAAATTGGCCAATCAATACATGACCAATGGAGGTCAATCCAGGCAATACATGAGCAAGTTGAAATAATAGGCATGGCTCATGTTGAAATACAAAGAGCCAGAACAACACTAGGAATCATGCCTGAGCAAGCCAATAAAATGATACATTTCCTCAATAACCACACTAGGGAGGAATTGGCAGCTCTAGAAATAAACAGCAGAACAGACACTATCCTGACAGCTAAGAAAGTGCTAACTTTGAGGAATTTCACTCAAACACTAGAAAGAAAATGTCAGGAGATGAAGGCAGAAATTGATGAATTCAGGGCAAATATGACAGTGTTACAGGATAAAGGACTGCCAAGCCTAGTGACTGGCACATGACAACTGCTGTCATATAATCAATATATCACAAGGATCAACAATTATGTTGAGAATCAAATAACAAAATCCAGCAGCTCCACAGAAGAAGCAGGGCCTCCCTTTGGGCAGTCTCTGTATGACAAATTGGAAAATCTATTTTTTATTGAGCATGAGATAAATCATCTGTTTGAAGTGCCTCCAAACTTCTACAGTTATACAGAAGCAGATGAAACACTGGTAAAGATAAGGAGACATCAGCTGCCTCCAGCTGATTAGTGGCAGGCAATGCTGGAAATTCTGCCCAGGTGATGCCACTATATTATTCCTTTTTGCGAAAAATCAGATCTTAGTCATAGTACAGGTCAATAGACAAATCATCACGCAGGTATCACAGGAAGCATCCGTACAGTGACTCACCAAAGCACTTAGACAACAGGCTCAACTAACGCAGAATTAAAGGCATAGCTACAGCCAACTTTCCTGAGCCAAAAAGTCAAAAGTTGTCTGACAGAAAGATAGCTGCCATCTCAACATTAAATGCTATAATTATTTCTTTCATTTACTTTTTGTAAGAGAGTTGGTGGTGCAATTTATTGCACAATAACTCACTATTGAGATATTTTGTATCTCATTTTGTATATATATCCCCTCAAAGAATGTATTGAGGGTCGGTTGTAGTGAAACTCTTTCAGAAGAGCTCTATTGTATACTTGTGACATTTTGCTAATACAAATTGCTGGTGGAGTTCCTGGTTCCTATGCTATCTGAAGGTGGAAATGAATGGCTCTGTTGTGTTACAGAATTCCTGTGTCATTTGCTGGAACAATAAGTTATTCTGAACTGTGTATGTGTTTTTCTGTGTATGCCATAACTCATATATTTTCATAATCATAGTAAATAGAGAAAAAGAATAGATTAGGATTTGTTTGAACACACCCTATGCTCAATCTCTATTTCTAAATATGTTTTCTTCTGGATTAGCCAAGGATATGAATTCTTAATTGCTCATGTCTAAACTAATTCCATCATTGTGAATATTGTTTAAGAATTCTTAACTGCTCTTAAGCAATACTTTCATTTTTGCTTTGTTAGCATAGTGAAAGATTCTCAATTTCCTTTCACTCACTAATTCCATAACTTCATCACAAAATCTAAAAAATTGTTCCACAGATGCCTATTTGGCTTTGCAACAATACTCTGTCTTCATAAACATACTTCAGCAGCACACTACCTGGACTCCATTGCCCAATGGCCCAAACTGTTCAGTAAATTATACCTCAGCTCTAGTTTGAATTCACCAACTAAC
Source organism: Pinus taeda (assembly GCA_000404065.3). NCBI lineage: Eukaryota > Viridiplantae > Streptophyta > Pinopsida > Pinales > Pinaceae > Pinus > Pinus taeda. The sequence goes on from APFE030503996.1 coordinate 95,479, forward strand.
CAAACTCAAACAAAACAGCACACCGTAACTAGCCTAAAATCGTCCACCAAATAAAGCATAAATCATAAAGAGAGAGCCCTCTCTGGTTACAGGTAGGCTAGGACCTGTAACTAAAATATTGGTTAGTGGTTACCTCGGCCGTATTCCCTTTAGGAAGCAGGGAACACCCTGAGTGATAACACAGGTGATCCCATTTCCTCTTATGAATGGGGATTGGGAATCCTATCCAACAACAAAGCCGAAGCTTTGGGCCTTTACCAAGGCATCCTTCAGCTACAGGTCCAAGGGATTAAAAAAGCCCTCATATTTGGTGATTCCACCATTATAATCAACCTAATGAATAGTAGTCGACAAGCTTCCAGTCTGTTCTTACAACAAACCATCAATCGCTGTAAAAGTCTGCTTTCTCATGATCAGGAGTATCACTTCTATCACGTCCTCCTCTCCAACACTCAAGATGCTGACAAAAGGGCTAGTCAAGCCTGCTCACGGGAAAAAGGAAGTATCCTGTGCAACAATACGACCCTTCATCAATTCATACCCTGAAATACATAATTGCCTCAAATCGCTCTCCTCCAATGAACTGTGCTACTGTTAAAAAGGACTCTGACCAAATCCCAAGGAAATCTGAAGTAGACTATTGCAAATCCCTGATAACCCAGTCGTATCACATTGCAAGAGATTTTAGAACAATGAATCAAATCCTTGACCGCAAGAACTGTGATCGCCCATGCCTTCTCCATGTGATCCGGTTCTCATCAAGCCCCTGCTTGCTAGCTATATATCTCAGTAAGCCTCCTCCTCATTTCCACGCCCCTTCTCCCAAATTCTTATCTGTCTTCGCTTTCTCTGCAGCGTCCATCAGTTGGCCGACGATCATCTCTGGCCTTGCCTCCTTCTTCAGGTCCCCTCTCGACCGAACCCCCCTCATCGAATCATTAAGAATCGCTATTCTGCTCCTTTGTACTCCTGTTGTGATCTTTAGTGACTTCCTTTGTTCGGCCTTAGCTCCCGGTTCCAAGACTCATAATTTTTATAGAACTATGTTCAGTTTTGTAGCAGCAGTTGGTGTGTGTTCTCTTCCAGCTTTGCCTCAAGCCAATGTTGAATCTCTTCTGATGGATCAAAGTGAGGATTGCCTGCATTTCTGTGACCTTCAAGCTGAGATAGAACAAGTCAGAACGCATCAGCGCTTGCTGGACGAAAAAATCAATGCTGCCACAAGGATTCTCACAGCAAAATATGAGGCCGACCTCAACCTTTTCCTGCATCGCATCTCTTCTTTGCAGGAGCAATTCAGCGCTCTTTCAAATACCTATGCACACATCCAGGAGTCTGTTGATATTCTCAAGTTTATGATGGAAAAGATCAACAATACAAACGGTCCAAGCACCAGCTCCTCTAGTGCAAGAGTTGCAGCAGTAGATAGCCACTCGGAGGATTCCAATGCCCGACAGATCAGCCATATAAGTATCGACTAGATGTATTGTAAAGTCAGCTTGCTTTTGTCCCAATTGATCAAAATCTATACTTGTATTACGATCTTTCATTCAGATAGTAAAAGAATTCCTGTGAACTGTCACAATGTAATTCAGCTGCAAGCTCATTCTGTGAGCTCTTCCATTGTAACACCGGAGCTTAGTCTCCCCCTACTTTTTTGAATACATCTAGCAACCGACTTTGTAAATTTTTTTTTTTTCTTTTACTATAGAAATTTGTCTATTATGGCTAATTTGCTTTGGAACTGCATGATCTAATATTCACCCTATGAGTGACATCAGTTGAAGATTTATTAAACAAAGGTATTAAAGACTCATGTGTTGGTGTGTGTTCTGTGTTATTGAAGCAACAGATCAAGCAGATTGCCAATACACAGACAATAAAATGGAAGGACAACAGATAAATACAGTAAGAAAACACAAAGACACAAGAAATTTTAATAAGGAGTTCACCCTATTCTCCAGGGCTACATCTCCGGTCCAACTTTCAATGGTGGCCTTGTTTTATTGTGCCTTTAAGCAGAGAATTACAATACAGGGACTCAATGTGAGTTCTCCTGAAGTAGGTTTTGCTTGGCAGGGTGGTTCTTGGATTCCCCAAGCCACTGGAGTACACAGGCTCTTCTTCTTCCTACCAGCTCTGTGACCTTCCAATCTACAGGGGCAAGAGCCCAATGTGGTGCTCAACCTAGACAGATTCCTCTATGGGACAACTTGAATCTCTCAAGCTCTCTGGTGCTCGATGCTGCCGCTGGTCAGCTCAACCCTCTATCTCTTTCTGCTTTTGCTTTACTACCTTCTTTCTCTGTGTATTCCATCCTCCTCTTAGGATTTTGGTCTCTCTATCTTCTTTTCTCGTCTCTTGGACTGTTCTCCAACTTGACTTGTGTATTCTGTCTCTATTCATGGCTTTTAGCCATTCGTTCTCATGCCTGTTTGGCTCCTCTTCTGCCTCTGTCGATTCACCTTCTGCAGCTGCGCTTGGAGTTCCTTGTTCGGCGTCATCATGAATGCTGAAGGAGTGGCCACTTGTCCTCCTCTAAATAGCACTAGCCTACTTCATCGGTTCGTTTCTTCAGTTACATCGTGGATGAAGTCTTTCCTCCACCGTGGCGGTCAAACAGATTCCAAATCCTTTTAAAACGCGACATATTCCCTCATCGATTCGGCTTCCTCCATCGGGCTTGATCTCAGCTGTTTGATCTGGGGCCTCCAGATCTGACGCCATACGCACGTCCCACGTGATTGACTTTCTCGACTGATAATGCGTGATCAACGGCGGTTTTCTCTCACCTCTACTTGCCACGCGTCGATCGTTGAGTAGGATCGCTCCGCTTCCATCCGAAACCGCTTACCATTTGAGGGAGCCTCGATCAATACCACCAGTTTCCAGAGCACGGGTCCCTCCTTTGTACTTTTAGCACTTTTCACCTTTTCACCCGCGGTTCTTTGGTTTGCCATGCGTCTGTGTGCTTGGGCTTCCCCCATTTTGGCCCTGTTTTCCCAGCAATGCGCGATTAGATTTGCTCATCAAAATCCACATCCTTTTCCCGATCTAAGGCTCCCAGGGGCTACTTTGACCTCCTGCATAGTCTCCATGGGCCTCGGTTAGCGCGCTTTGATCGAGGTCCTCATCGTTCCACACTTGCTGCCGTTGCCACTGGTTCAGGGGTGGTTTTGATCGTTGTTTTGGAATTTTTAGAGAGCTGTCCTGATCTGATATAGTCATGGTTCTTTGAAAGTTTTTTATGGATCTAATTCGAATCACAACCTTCCCACTGAAAAGCTTTTGAACCACCAAAATTTGGTTTTCTTTCAAGCATCGACTAAGTGAGGATACTGCTGTCTCATTTGTCCAATCTCAATCCACTTTCACTACTCGGCTTCGCACCTTTGAGTCCAATTCTGAGGTACTCAACATCTCCTCTACGCGTCGTCCTCACCTTCCTATCCAAGACTATGTCTTCCTGTTTAAGATATTCAGGTAGCAGGTCATTAATAGAAGGCAATTGAATTTGCTCTTCAGGATCCTAAATCATTGAAGGTTCAAACAATCTCAAGCAATCTACATTTACGACTGAGTAGATGTGCATGTAAGCTGGTAGATCAAGGCGAAAATCATTTTCACCAATCTTCTCAAGTATCCTAAAAGGTCCATACCTGATAGGCTTTAGCTTTTTACCTTCACCTTGCATCCTGTCCTTGCTGATATATAGCCAGACCTGGTCTCAAACTTGAAAACTATGCTCCATTCGATGCTTGTCATGCCTAGCCTTGTATTTGGCTTGGCTCCTTTCCAGTTGTTCCTGTACTGCTTGGTGGATCTCCTAGATCTGTTCGATGAACCTAGTTGCCTTGTCCACATGACTGTGTCCATCAACCATGGTATCTTTACCAAAGACAAAATCCAAAGGAGACCTTGGTATGAAACCAAAATAGGTCTCAAAAGGAGATCTCTGTGTAGAAGAGTGTTTGGCTTTGTTGTAAGCATGCTGCACATAACATAAGTGTTCATCCCAAAGCTTAGGATGTTTGCTACAATATCCCCTGAGTAACTGGATCACTATCCTGTTAACTACTTCTGTCTGGGCATCGGTTTGTGGATGAAAAGCTATGCTTTTCTTCAGTTGGGTGTCCATCAGTTCCCACAGACTTGACTAAAACTTCCCCACAAATTGGGTGTCTCGATTAGATACAATAGAAGTGGGTAATCCAAAATGAACCCATACATGTTCAAAGAATAATTTTGCAGTTTTTTCAGCTGTAATATGTTTATTACAAGGTACCAAAATACACATTTTGATGAACCTATCCACGACCACATATAGATAATCATGACCTTTCCTAGATTTAGGCAGTCCTCCAACAAAATCCATGGATACACTTTCCCAAGGGTGAGAAGGAACTGGTAAAGGAGTGTACAAGCCTAGTTTTATATTGTTGGGCTTGCTTTTAGCACACATAGTACATCCTCTTACATATCTAGAAATTGTCTCATTTATTTTCGGCCAATAACAGGACCTTTGCAGTTGTGCAACTGTTTTACTTACCCCAAAGTGACTTGATATTAGAGAAGTGTGTGCCTCTCTAATTATCTTTATTCTCTCGGTTTGTGGAATGCAGAGTTTCCCACAATGATATAAGAGTTGGTCCTTCATATCATAGTCCAATTCTTCTACCTTTTTTCCTTGACTCAAAGTTGCATATACATCTTTAAAGTCTATATCTTGAGCATATTGTTCAATGTAACTTTCATGTAGTACAAAATTATGCTTAAGTATAGTAGATGCATTTATAATGGGTCTAGATAAGATGTCTGCAACTTTGTTATGTATGCCCTTTTTATATCTGATGACCAAATGAAACCATTGTAGAAAACCCATCCACCTGTAATGTCTTGATTGCTACAACTTAGTTTGGGAGTGTAGATATTGAAGTGGTTGATGATCAGTATGTATTACTATCTCTTTGCCCATTAAATAATGTTTCCACTTTTTCACACTCTAAACTAATGCATACAATTCTTTATCATATGTAGGTTAGTTAACTACTGCAGAATTAAAAGTCTTAGAATGATCACATATGGGTTTACCGTGCTATGTCAACACTGCTCCCATGGCATAGTCACTGGCATCTATTTGGATCTCAAATGGTCTTTGTAGATCAGGCAGTGCTAGTATAGGTGATGTACTAATCTTTTCTTTCAAGGTGTCGAAGGCTTTCTGATGTTTGCCTCCCCATTGAAACACCTTGTTCAATCCTGTCAAAGCATGTAAGGGAGCTGCAATTGAGGAAAAGTTCGAGATGAACTTCCTCCAATATTGTGTTGCTCTTAAGAAACTTCTCACTTCTATAGTAGACTTGGGTTTAGGCCAGTTTACAATGACTGCCACTTTAGAGGGATCTATTTTCAATTCACCACCCCCTACTATATGACCCAAATAATTTAGAGATGTTTTGCCAAATTCACATTTGGAGAGTTTAACATAAAGTTTTTCTATTTTCAAAACATCTAATGTCTGCTTAACATGCTTTAAGTGTTCCTCCCACGTTTTACTAAAAATCAGAATGTCATCTAGATATACAATAATAGAATCAGCAAGAAAAGGTCTAAGTACATCATTCATTAATCTCATGAAAGTAGCAAGGGCATTGGTCAATCCAAAAGGTATAACCAACCACTCATACAATCCCTGCTTTGTTTTTAAAGCAGTCTTCCATGCATCTTGCTCTGCAACTCTGACCTGATGGTATCCACTGTGCAAATCCAACTTGGTGAAATAAGCAGTTTCCTTCAATTGATCTAAAAGATCATCTATGCGAGGAAGGGGATAACGAGTTTTAATTGTTATCTTATTCAGTGCTCGGTAGTCAATGCACATTCTCCACGAGCCATCTTTCTTTTTCACCAAAACGATTGGTGACCCACATGGTGATGTGCTAGGCCTGATGAACCCGTTCTCAAGCAACTCCTGCACCTGCTTCTTGATTTCAGCATTTTCTAAAGTAGACAACCTTTTATACCTGTGGCTGCAATGATGGTTTAATCTCCCGAGTATGACCCCAAATCTTTTTGAATAGTTGCAGCAGTCTTCTTCTTCTTGCCCTCGGACTTCTTAGGTCTCAGCTCTGGATGCAGAATCCAACAGTGCTCATCATCATGCCCATTCTTTTTACAGTGAGTGCATGAAGCTTTGCTTTTATGTGCAATGTTATCCTTCCTTACTTTCCACTTCTGCTTTATTTTCTCCTTGCTCTTGCTTGCAGTGGCTTGGGATGGTCCCCCAACTTCTAGCTTTCCATTATTTCCTCTAGCCTCTAGAAGAGTAGCTTGTACAGATACCTCATCTATACTAGTGGGATTAAACATGAGGATGGTATGCCTCATGTAGCTGTGTAGACCACCAATGTACTTCAAAAGAGTCTCCGGTGAGTCTAATGATATCCCTAGAATCAATGCTCTCTTTCTAAATTCTTGAGTGTACCCTTGCACACTTTGCCCTTTCAACTACCGAAGGGTTTTCCAACTCATCATGGCTTGTTGCATGTAGGCCAATGGATAGAATTGCTTCTTGATGGCAGAAACAAATTCACTCCAGACAGAGATGGTCTTACCATGTCTTTTCATGTCAGCTTGGGTTCTGCCTTCCCACCAA